>WHYT01015607.1:150663-164088 GCA_009806455.1 Tetrax tetrax | reverse complement strand
AAAATGCTCAGACATGGGAAAATGAATAACATGAGGTTTTGATAGTTAGGACACTGCAGTGAAACATTGTGAACGGTATTTGTGGAGTAACTCATTAACTTTTCTGCCTGTTTTGAAAGGTTATACGGATTGTTGCACTACTGGCCTTTCACATCTGGTGCTTAAGGTTTAGAACTCCCCTGTTCAGCTTTCATGACTCTAAAAAATCTTGATTACAGCAGTTATGCTATAATAGAGAGGGGAATAAAAAGCGCCTGCCTCAAACCAGCCATGGTAGAGAAAGTAACCTAGGGCGAGATATGGGGAGAACAGGATTAAAGGGAGGGGCCAGAAATAAGAAATTCAGTCTTTGCCATGAGCTTTCACATATAATATTTAAAGATGGGCAACACTTGTTTTCTATTTCTCTCTTCCTTTCTCAGTTTCATTTACTTCTGCCATGTCTGAACTAAAGTTGGAGATATTAAATGACTACTGGCAGGACCAAAAGTCTTCTATATCACTAGCAGCATCATCTCCACTGTAGCTGCATATTGACCATGAAACACAAATAAATCTAGGAAGTTTGAGGAGGAACATAATGTTTGTCAGCCTGGGGTCTTCAGACGTCAGAAAACAACTTCCAAAACCAGTACAAAAACCCCATCCCTCAAATTTATCTATAGATTCCCATACCTAGGAGCAAGCAAATAAAAACAAGCAAAGGGAAGTACAGGTGATAAATATGCAGACCTTATTCTGCCTTTATTTTGGACTTAAAGAAAACCACTGTAACAATGCTACAGAAGACATTGTGTTATGTTTTGGGTTTGTTTTTTTTTTCAAAAAAGCTGGGAGATAGGAAATGGGCATATTTTAAAAGGCTGGAAAATATTGATGTAGCATTGGAAAGCAATCGACCCAAGATGGTGCAGGATAAGTCATACTTACACTGTTACATACAGATATTTGTCCAAACTGTCCTTGAGAAATTACAAAAATCATCGTTCCACATGGTAGCTTGTCCTGTTGTTGTTTTTTTTTGCAGTATCTTACTAAAATCATCTTTACAGCAATAGGACAACTACTTCTTGTCACTCCCAGAGAAAACAGCTGATAGAGCTCTACATGTTTACATGCAACTTTTGTACACTCTGGAAGGTTGTTACTGTGACCATTCTTCCCTCTGCATTCCCCCTCAGCCACCTGAGATCCCTACTTCTTAGATCTTTTTTAAAAAATGTTTCTTTCAGGTTTTCCTTAAAGAAAAGTAATGAATCTTTCATCTTTCCCAGTATTGTTCTATAGACTGTCTCTGGCTTGTCTACATATTTTCTGAGATTTGGTGCCCAAAACACCCCTTCTGAAACTTCATCAGTTCCTAAAGGGGTGGAATAATTACTCCCTTGTCTGATATATGAGACTTCTATTAACACATCCCAAATGAAATTTGCATTTTTTGCAGTAACATCACCGTATTGACTCACATTTGTTGGAAATGCACTATATCACTTGAATCTTTTGTTGCAGTACCGATGCCTCCCACATCTTCCCCAGTCTCTATTTGATAAATTTATTTTTCCTTAAGCACTACAGGTTTTTGCTCAGCAATGAAGGTACTCATCTTAAAGTCCTTGAAATTTTAAAAACAGTATTTCTGTTATGCCATTCAGAATTCATCTTCAGTCTTTACTTACAAAATAGAGAGAATACTCAAGTTGCCTACAAGATTGCTGAATTTATGTCATTTGTTCCATAGATGTAGCAAATGTTCACAGTGAACTGTGGTGAGCTGTTATGGGAAAGAAAATGTGTTACTACATTCACTGACTTTAAAGCCATAGGTAGGAGTAGCATTTACTTTTACTTAATTTCCAAACTATCAATTTTTGAGGAGTCTTTTGCATTCTGGGAAGTGCCCTGAAGTGCTCACAACAACTGTCAGGCTGGAATAAGCCTCCAGGTGTACAAGTGTGCCAACTACTCCATCACAGTCATTAAAAAACATTTTACTCTGAACAGGCTTTGGGAGAGATCCTGGCAGAACCTGACCGGAAGTGCTCTCCTCAACTGGTAGCAAACTTCTATGATTTACCAGTCTGTTACACATCCTTCTTATGGTAATATACAGCCCTAGTTTTGTTCTGTAATCATCTAACACACACTCATAAATACAATAAGGCAACATGTTCTCTTATGTCTCTTCCATCAATACATACTGGTATTTCAAATTTTAGCTCCATATATGAAGAAAGGAGCAGAGAAAGGGGATGCCTGACTTCCTTTATAAGTGAAATATAAATTCAGTAGTGAAATATAATTGAAGTAGTGCTTTATAAGTGAAGAAAAAAAATCACATACGAAATCATAGTAGCATTTTAAAGAGAAAGTCACAGAAGATTTCTATTTCTGAAAACCTGAATTTTGGTACTACATGAAGGAGGAGCTTAATGAAAAGTTTTACACATAGTGTAATATTATCTGATGTACTTTCTTCTCATTTCCATAAACTCATTGCCTGGCATGGAAATCTTTATTTGCACATCCTCGTTCTCATTTTATGCAAATATTTTTTTTTGCAACACAATTTATCTCTACAGACTGATCTCTGATCTTTCCGGCACATTTGGAAGCAGCTGACAATGTAGTTTCTACTATCTAAACGTCTGTATTCCAAACACATGTAATCCATTTTAGTAGCACACTCTGCAACTTACCTACTTTTTGCTTTTATTCTCTTAAATTTTATGGGTTAATTGGGTTCATCTGAGCTCAGTGTTTTGATTTAAGATCTCCAAGAAAATAATCAAGTGTTATGGGGAAATTATAGGGAGAAATACTGATGAATCAGTAGGATGACTTCTAATAGCCAGAGAGCCAATGTCATGTTTTTACAGTGCAATGTGCTTTGCTATAAGATGATAAAGGTCCAGGTCTTGTACTATCATTTAATACCTCATAATAGCCTTGAGAAGATAGTAATACTACCTCTACTATCCTTGCCAAATTGTGGTGCTAATAACTCCATTGTACTAACTTATATTGTTCTTGCATATTCATTGGGAATTTTTTTTTTTCAATTTCCATTCTAAGTATTGTTATACATGTGTATTTTTCTCTTCAACAAAATGATTAATGTGAGTCTTTAACAAGCTACTAACTTGCAGCTGTAGAATTCACCTAGGTAGACTGACTGTCTCTGCCTCATGACCTACCACATTTCACAAGTCATCCCTCTTATTGGACCAAATAATCTGTATTTGACTAAGTAATTAAGCATTAAATCACCTTTAATTTCAAGTGATTAGGCTAAACAAGTAATTTGAGTTGCATATGATAACTATTTAGTCCTCACCATAGCTGATCTTTATGTGGTTGACATATTTTGTCAATGGTAATTTTATCTTTATTTCCAGTTCATTGATGAAAATATTGAATGCCATATAACATGACTGTTACGTGTACCCACACTAGGAGCATCCCATTTGATGATTAATCCCCATGGATGACTGATTTTTTCAATGTGCTATTTATTTCTTAATCTCTTTAATATACTATGTATTAATATTATACAGGACTAATATCTTCACCAGAATGTCAAGAGAGCTAACTATACTGTCAATTATAATAATGCTTGCAGTAGCCAATCAATTGGAACATTCCTATTGACTTCGGAGGCTGAGATGAAGAAAGGAGAAAAGGAAAAAAGAAAAATTACAATTTTATCTCTAAAAATCAACTCAAATTGATCCTTTTTTTTTTCACAAAAATACGATATGAGAAGAGGGAAATGTAAAACTCAATGGAGAAAAAAAATATGTAAGTTTTCAACTCCATCAGTCTGTTTCTGCAGATAGTTGGAGCTCCATTGGTTCCTTTCAGGTTATCCAGAGCCATGTCCATTCATATCAAAAGTAACCCTTTCTTAAAGGTTATAACCCCTAACTTAATCCTTTCATAATGGCTTTCTAACAAGTATTTAGAAGCTTGGGATAACTGTTAGGTAATAAGATTAGATGTGAATCCATTAGGATGTGTAATGTCTAGACCAGACCAGAGAGAGACAGAAGAGGTAGTTCAAAGGTACCAACTCTGCCACACAAGACATTTCACTACATTTAAAATATCCCAGATATCCTCTCTGGTTTTCCGTTGCCACTTCAAATTAACTTGTGTATTCCGGAGATCCTTTGTCACACCTACAGGCCCTGCATCTTATAAATCCTACATCAGCTCAGGTATCACTAGATACCTATGTTTCGACAATTGAATTGAATTCCAATGTGATTACAAGTGGAAAGATATATAGGTATTATAATTAAAAATGTTAAACTAGAAAAGTGTTTGTTCTCACGTGCAGAATTTGGATTTGAATCTAATACATATTTTTAACATATGTCTATAGCTGTATTAGCATGTGAAATATTTGTTTTATAGTTTACACAATCAAATGTCACTTGAGCATTTTATATGTCCTATTTTGTGTCCAAACCGAAATGAGTATGACTGTACATGGGTTCTCCAAGTTGCATGCAATCAACTTTGTCAGTCTTTATTTAGTTTTGGTTTTAGTTAACATTATATTCAATACGCAAAATTTAAAATAAAATTTTAAAATAATTTAAATAAATAAACAACAAAATAAAATAAGATAAAGCAATGTTTTCTAATTACACAGGTGAAAATTGTGACTTAACAGGTGAAAATTTCAGGAACTAGCTTCCTGAAAGGCAATGCAGATTTATGAGACATAGTGCAAAGAACCCCAGGCTCAAAAACACCAACCTGGTAAGTCTGCATTCCTTAATGCAGAGAACACAACAGTGCTGCATCAGAATAAAAGTGATACACTGCTGGTTTCATATGCTTGCATTATGTTCCAAACACTTTCTGATTACAAGGTTAAAATGAGCTGGGCCAGGTCAAATCCCGCTATGTATATTGACCTGAAGAATTCAATAAGCATCATTTCATTTTAAAACTGGTAAGAGAAGGGAAGAAGGTACCGAATTAGAACACATAAACTCAATTACAAGGCAGTTATGTACGTATCTCAATGGGATTTGGATAAGGCAGTAAATTTCATGCACTGCTTTTTGTAAGAAAATTATGTTACCTGCCTATATAGAAAGCATAGAATTATAAAATAATTTAGTTTGGAAGGGCCCTCTGGATGTCACCTTACCCAATTCCCCCTCTCAAAGCTGGACTAATTAGTTCAGGGATCCTTCTCGTCTAGGGCTCAGTGAGGGATTTGTCAGTGGCTTTCAGAATACCAGAATGGCCCAATTCACTTCTGAGAAAAGCATCCACTCATTGGAAAAAAAGAAGAAAAATAACCATCCCTGAAATTTTACCTTCCTAAAAATTACTAGAACAAATTCATTAGTGGATTACACTAATCATTATGCCAGGGACTTACATTCATGAAGTCCCTAACCTTGTTGCATATTATCACATTTGTTGCCCTTTCAATGATACACTTAAAATAATGTCTGAATAACAGGATCAGATCTCCTTAATTAAAATATTAAATAACTAAATAAAAAAGATAAAAATCTTTATATTCTTTAATTAAAAGAAAAAGATTCACCAAATATCTAAAGAGACACATATCCCTGGATATCACATGTGAGGGGGAGGGGCAATAATAACTTTTTTTTTTAAAGGAAAGTGCAGAAATCGGAAATGGCATTAGACCAGGCTCTGCCACACTTACACATGGTGAATTACAAGTTTAAAATAGCTTCATTGAACTCAAATATAAAGCCATGGCTCAAAGGAGATCCTAATCAAGACCTTATAAATTAAGGATTATATAGTATAAAAACTGAGAATGTGTTTTCTTGCCAGGAAGAGGCAGGAACAGGACCTATATCAGCAAACATATAAGTGGAATCCTTTGAATCCTTGACCGTTAGTTCCCTTCACTGTTGAAAAACAATTTTTCTTCAGCAGTTTAGAAATCTGTGCTTTCAAGTAGGTCATCAATGCCCTTAATTTCAATCTAATACATATCAATAGTCTA
The DNA here is from genome assembly GCA_009806455.1 of Tetrax tetrax. Taxonomy (NCBI): domain Eukaryota; kingdom Metazoa; phylum Chordata; class Aves; order Otidiformes; family Otididae; genus Tetrax; species Tetrax tetrax. The sequence continues at coordinate 158,081 of WHYT01015607.1, read as the reverse complement.
TCCAGATGGCAGCTTTCAAATTTGTGGTTATTCAAGCTTTTCTATTTAAAACACATTTCCATTTCTTTAATAATAATATCACTACTGGAACTATAGTATCATTAATAGCATAATTTTGGTTTTCCTATTTTTTTTTAATCCAGTACCTTCATATACATGTAGCTCTCCATAATTGCCCCCTAAGGAAAATAAACATGTAACTGACTTTGAAAACAGTAACAGCAGCTGGCATATGGAAAATTAACATTTATGTTCCCTCTCGGATTTGTGCAGTATGATACATATAATGTATAGATATAGACAGGATTAGCTGACCTCTACTGACTTCACTTGAAAGTATTGGTATGCTATCAAAAACACAAAGCTTTAATAATGAAGATATAAAAAAGCTTCCACTGACATACTACATCACCTCTCCTTTGGACATATTGCATGGGATGTTAAGTGAACTACTGTGGTGTAAATTACTGTGTTTGCCTTCTGGGAAAATCTGGAAGATTATGAATAAAACTTCAATAATGAAAGAGCCAAAGAAAATACATAAAGAAGAAGTCACTACAATAGCCTAAACTCACGTTTGCGATGTTTTCTAGCTTCTTGTAGGCCTTTTATTTCCTAGATATTTCAATGTATATTTTTATAAATATTACCGACTAGAAATTTAGCTGACAGTAATTGCAATGTATGTATATATTCTGAGGACATAATCCAGGAGTCTTTGTCTGAGGTTTGGCTTGATTTCTCCCTACGGATGTTGTTTAAAGAAAATGGCTGCCAAGTCAGACTCACTGGTACCAAAACACTGCTAAGTCAGTACAGTTACAACAATGCTAAGAGCAGTCTGTTGTATATGAATAAAGCATTAAAGATTATCTAGGATACTATCAAATTTACACATGGTGTATATTTTCATGACATGTTTTAGTCCTTAGTCCTTAACAGTTCTTCCCTCCTGTTCACAATCCACAGATCTGAAGGAAACCAAACTATGGAAATGAGTGAGATGTGCACCACCAGAAAAAAAAAGTTCAAAATCAAGGAATTGCTTTTTATGGCATACCTAGTACCTAATTCATCATTGACATCCATAGTATAAAGCCGAGAAAGGTTTCACAATGCAAGGCTTGATTGTATATTTTTTAACCTGAGTCCCCTTTTCAGAGTGTGAAAACTCATTGCAGCACAGATTGCAGATTTAGCAAAATAATACTCCGGTCTGTGCAGGACAGAGCTGAGAAAACCTGCTGTGTGTGAACTTGGTGCAGCTTTCAGTCTACTAAGTGACCTCAAAATTTGCAGAGTAATATACAAACTCATTCATATGAATGAGGACTTGAGAAAGTTCAGGCTTGGATGGATATAGACACAGGGAAAATCTCCGTGTGATAAATTTGAACTATGGGTACCTCAGCTCTACTATGACAACTTCTTGACTGTCATCTTCCAGCAAAGCACATGGTAGGTAAACTCACAAAGTAAAGCTACAAGCACAAGCAATTACAGTACAGTTCCCCATCCTACCCTCTAACAGCTCATCTCTGTGCCTGTACTCAGTGGAATCTGTGGAATTTGGGTTATCTCTAAATTTCATTGAAACAGGACTTTTTTAGATTCTTAATTATTAACGATGTACACTTCAGACACCAGAACATCTCTGCAGATCTAGTCTTAAGTGCCTAACATATATATATTTGCCTATACATTTATTTATGTGTACATTTGTGGTGTCCTCACACTTAGATGGAATTAAAACTTAATAGCTTAGATGGTAATTGAATATAGAGATTCAAGGTTGGGATAAATTAATGTCAGTTCCTCACTAACAAATGTGTGGCTTCTGAAATACCTGTTGGTAGAATGGAATGATTTGACTTCAAAAGTATTTTGAAAATATGCCTGATCTTAAGGTACAAAAAAATACAGAAAAACAAGGTATGTAACAAGGAGTGTAACAACATTGCCAAGGGTAAGTAATGATAGCAGACAATACATGCAATGTACTCCTTGTATCATCAACAGACTACTCAGCTTCTCTACCATCCAAATGATATTGATGGAGGTATTTGCGACTCCAGTATTGCAAATATTTATTGCGTCTAGTCTGTTCTATCAGGCATTAAATAACATTCCTACTCTCATTTTCAAGAACTATGTCTAATCTTTGTTTACACTAATGCTTCCTTTGTTGACTTTTAACAATTATGTGCCATTGACAATTGTTTATTGTTGTTTAATTAGGAGGTGGATTATTCCCATGTTTTAATGATTACTGTTCAACAACTTGACAGAAATGTTATTCCCAAAACCACCAAGCACAAACTGGCTTTGATTTACTTTACTTAATCTTGTTATGATTGTATTATAAATTCTCTAAATTATTTATTTTTTAATTAATTACAATATCTCATAGTTTCAGCGCAGTAATATGTACCAAAGGAAATGAATATAAACTGCCCATGCTGCTGAATTCTGTTCCTTTAAAAAAAAAAAAAAAAAAGTATTGGATAGAGGAACTAATACACACAATAAACTAATCAGCACTGACTATAGAGCTGATTTCCAGTTTGCAAATATGAAGTATCCTTTTCCTGTGTATTCTTAATTATTCAGGTAGACTAAAAGTTGCCATCATCTATTAAGTATTTTCTTAGTATTAGATGTACAATTTCAAAGAAGAAATTATTGATAGTGGGCAATTTATAAATGCTGATCTTTATATAGAGAAGGGCATGGCACCCACCCTCATTAGCCAATGCAAACACTTTTTTTTTGTTATAGAATATTGATGATCCTTAAAATAATAATGAGGAAAAATTGCACAAGTTGAAATTTGCATGAGATAGAGCAGTAGTTATTTTCAAATGCAGTATTTCACATAACAACTGAAAAAAATTTAGACAGATTAAAATAAATATTTTATCTAGACCAGATGACAATGGGCCATAGGAAAATTGTCTATCTCCTGTGCCTTTCTGTCAATATATTTTTTTAATATCTTTTTTTTTTCCTGGAAATGATGTTATTGTCATGGTCATTCTTTAAACTGCAAATCTAAGCAAAATAAAGAAATGTTAAAAGATAAAATTGAAAGAAATAATAAAATCTAGAGTTAAAAAAAAAAAAACAGCTGGAAGTTCCAGTTTATAAACATTTTCAGAATTTCAGTTTGTTTGCTTTGGTTTGGAATTCATTTGAACTGAACCTAATTTTTGCCTAGATGAATACATCTGTTCAGCAACTCCCTCATGTTTTTAAAATCCATTACTCTAGAACAGCCCTGTTGTATAGACTGCTTAGCACCTAGAGACATCAAAAGTGCTAAAATTTATCTCAGTGCTGGCCTTAGGGTATTTTTCTGCTTTCACTAATATTAATGGAATGGGGATGCCAATTTACCTGTAAGACTTTGGGTATTAAGAGTCTGGGTACCCTGTGCTGAATATATTGTCAGTATTGGGCTGTGAAACCCCAGAGCCTGATGCCCCTCTGGCTGGGGTGAGCTAGCAGAAAACAGAGCAGGGCTATGTCAGAACCCTGCTTACCTTTTCTCAGAAGATTTTTGGAAAGCAGCATACTTTCGTTAAATGTTTTGCTTTGTTGGCTCAGCCATTTCTGACAAATTGATGCTGAAACCAAGAATTTGCAGCCCAGTCTAGTTACTACCACTTGATTCTTTTTAAAGCATTTGAGGAGTCTGCCTTGCTCCTCTGTGGTGTCTCCAGAGGCCGTGCAAGGCAGCTTCTCTCACTCTTAGTAATTTCCCAGAGTTAAAGAAAGTAGTTGTAGGGCAGAAACACAATTTCTAAAATGTGAAAAAAAAAGCTTTTAAGGATGTTCACATATTCGAAGGATGACACTAAGCAATAATACTTCAAACGAACATAATGCAGTGCACACCAAAATGTGATTAAGTATAAATGAATGAGATAAGTGAAAGCTTCAACCTTTCCTTTTGAAGGCTGTGCACCTTTCTGATAATATATTTATTTTTTTTTTTATATTATAGTTGTTCTACAATATCTTCTTACTGTATAAATTTCAAAGATTATATTTTCAAAAGTACTTCTTCAGGGTGCTGGGGACCTTCTGTAGATTCTAATTTAGTTAGGCCATCTGGAAATTCCAGCTCAGGAGATCAAAACTTCTAAAAATTACACAGTTATTTAAGTTTTCTTTCAGTGGTTCTCTATCCACCCACGAAGTTGCATCTAGATGACATTTTTACTTGCAGAAATTTATTACAGACATGTTATTAACCCTTTTCACCTGGAATTTCTGTTATGTTTCTGGTCAAAAGCTTAATCATGCTACTTAAATCTGTCTTTAAAGATATTCCACATCTTTCCTGCTTCTGCTTCCCTTTGTAAAAATGATATAGTTCTTCGTATGAATGATGATTCAATACTTCTTCAAAGAGATTGTGAGGTATTAAGAAGCTGGGAATATTGTTATTGAACAACAACAGTGACAGAGAAGCACCAAACATTGGTCTAGTTTAAGTTATACTAGTTTTGACAACAGTAACCTAAGAATTCATTGAGCCATTAAGCTCCAATATGGACTAGAGAGCATAAAATTTTTCCATTAACCATGAAAATGTTACTTCAGTTTTTGATGACTCACTATATATTTTATTAATTTTTTTTTTTTTTTTTACTACTCAGATACTTACTGTTTATAGCTGATGAATAGTAGGCATTCCTGAGCATCATCCGTGCCATGTGTTTACAAAGACAGTTAATGGAAGGAAAAAACCCAATATCCATGTGGTAGATCCATGTGTAGCTTTGCCAGCTTAGGGCATAAGGACACGAATAGAGCAGTTGTCATTCCCTAAAACACCCCTAGATGATTCCTAGGAAGAAGCAAGTGCATTTGATCATAGAGATTGCTGAGATATTAGGTGTTTATTTAGCTGTTTGCTGATGTAATTGTATCACAAAAATAATGCGTTTGAATTCTTGCAAAGACATAAGAAAAACTAACAGTGAATTAATTATTAAGGAGGTGTCATACTTGGATAATATCTGCTGTCCAATATTCTACTGCCTTTGACATAAATCACAAAACTCACATTCACGTTGTTAGTAACTGAACCGGACCATTGATACGGAAATATAGATGAAAAGTAAGGAGTCTTCCTAGAATCTCTTTTTTTTTTTTTCAGAAACATGAAGAAAGTGCAACGAGATTTAATTCTACATATGCTTGAAACTGTGTGAAATTTTTTTTTTGTGAGAGAAGACTGACATAATTTTAAGCAAATTCATATTCAGTAAAATAACAAGGAGAAGTCATAAAAATTAATTGCTTTTCTATTTACACATATAAAATACAGAAGGAAAAATGTATTGTGTGTAATATTACTTAAATATGTGGATATATGATGTAACAGGAACTAGATATGCATAATCACATATCATTAATGGTTTACTGACGTCTCTAGATCATATGTCACCACCAGCGGATAAGGTGACCATTTCTAAAGACATTTTTTTGTTATTTGTTATTACATGCAAGATCTTTCATTTTTGTGCTGTTTTTCTTGTCCACCTAACCAGATCTAATAATTGTCATTCTAAAGGGATAGATATTGTTGCATTCTAAAAGTCCAATAAAATCATTAAGAATATTTTCTATCAGACTTGCAATTTCCTGTACCTTTTCAATTTCTTCTTGCATTCAGACATAGGCATTATCAGTCCCCTTAATATGCGTACATACAATCACCTGAATATATTCGTACTGCTAATAAATTGACTCTCTGATTATCTACATTTATGTGTTGGATCACTCCTAGGGTTTCTGTATGGATCAATATATATATATTTTTTTTAAGTTGAAAGCCAGATGCAGCTCAGAGAAGGAAGGGCTATTACAGGCAGTGTGGGCCATGCCAGGCTCAGTTTCCTCAAAAATGCTTTGTGTCACAGTCATTTGCTGTTATTCTAAAACACATTTGACCTTCATGTATTCCTCTCCTACATGTTCGGTAGAACCTCATACGCAATGACCACTGCATCTGTCACAGCATGATGTAAAAGTTCTGTCATGGTACAACATTTTCACTGTTCATGCTCTTTGATCAAAAACTGAATGTTTTAATGCTGTCAGATGTGCCCCAGAAGCAGTTTAGGCAAAGGATTACAAAATGTGGATACAGCCAGTCTGTGCTGGATTAAGTAACTGTGAACTATGTAAACACGCGCAACTCTTCAGCACGTAGTCTGAGGGACAAGGATCACTTCCAGGATTACATCTTTATCAGCATAACTTTTACATTTTAGCATTGTCCAGATAACAGTAATTTCTATTTTGATTTGCACATCTCCACCAGCCATCTCACCTTCTTAACCATGATCTGCATCCTTTTCTAAGATGAAAATTATGCATATGATTCTGTGGCCTTCTAAAGTTAACATTCGCTTTTGTCTTACTCTTCATTGTCATTTCAACTATGGTCTTCTTTTTAATTTCTGTGGTTAAAGATCCCTTTATCATTCACATTAATTTCTTTGCAAGACCTAATACAGTTATTAGATATTTTTATTTTATCCTAATGTTTTCAAGACATTTAACATGTAACTATCTATTTTGATTTCCCACTATGTTTTCCAGCAGCCTTTTAAAGTTTTCATTTTCATACAGTCTCTTTTCCTTTTTTCATAAGTCAGTTATTATTTTTTCAGTCTCTTAATATTGAAAACCTTGTTTACAGACTTATTTTGCGTTTAGTGTTTCACACATTTAAGCACAGACTATCCATGCCGTTTCAGTACAAGGTATTTCATTTCTCCAAGTGTCTTTCTTCTATATAACCCTGTTGCTTACTAGAACTATACGTAAAACAGCACTAATCCTTGCATTTTCTCAGTGACTAATTGGTGGAGTAATCTGTCCACTATCCTGGCAAGAAATATGCTGGATCTACTTTTAATAGTATAATTTGTTCTCTATACTGCAAAGTCAATTATGTTAATAGGTAATTATTTTAAGTAATTAAAGTTACTTGTGATAAAGTCATCTCATTACAGATATGTCTTTATACAAACAAGGGTAATGGAGGATTAAGGAAGCTATAGCAGAATTCCAGCCTCTTTTCCATCCTTGAATGAACATTGACCTAACATGGTTTACTTCATCTATGTCTTCATTTATTTGTTTGCTGTTAGCTGCATAATTAAAGTGTCATACAACCTTTTCTTGTGGTGTTGTTGTTGTTGTTGTTTCTTTCTTTTCTTTAGAGTGTCTTTTAAAGTCTCTTCCTCATCTTAGTTCCAAATCTACTCTTGTAGCACATCCATATCTATTACTAGTCATGCAAGTTTCTCCATTTGGTTCATTAGTGTATACATAGCATAACAAACTGTATCAACTGTAATATAACTACCATACATCAAAAATGTATGACTTACAAA
>WHYT01015607.1:102572-150643 GCA_009806455.1 Tetrax tetrax | reverse complement strand
ACACCTTCCTACACCTTCCCACACCTTCCCACACCTTCCCTTCCCACACCTTCCCACACCTTCCCACACCTTCCCTTCCCTCACCTTCCCGCACCTTCCCTTCCTGCACCTTCCTGCACTGTCCCACATCTTCCCTTCCTACACCTTCCTGCACCTTAGAATCATAGAATCACAGAATGGTTAGAGTTGGAAGGGACCTTCAAAGGTCATCTAGGAAGCAGGGACATCCCTGACTAGATCAGGTTGCTCAGAGCCTCATCCAGCCTGGCCTTGAAAGTTTCCAGGGATGGGGCATCCACCACCTCTCTGGGCAACCTGTTCCAGTGCTCTACAACTCTCATTGTAAACATTTTTTTTCTAATATCTAATCTAAACCTACCTCCTTCTAATTTAAACCCATTACCCCTTGTCCTATCACGACAGGCCCTACTGAACAGCCTCTCCCCATCTTTCCTGTAGGCCCCCTTGAGGTATTGGAAGACCGCTATCAGGTCTCCACGGAGCCTCCTCTTCTCCAGGCTGAACAGCCCCAAGTCTCTCAGCCTGTCCTCGTAGGAGAGGTGCTCCAGCCCTCTGATCATCTTCGTGGCCCTCCTCTGGACCCTCTCCAACTGGTCTACGTCCTTCTTATGTTGGGGGCTCCAGAACTGGATGCAGTACTCCAGGTGAGGTCTCACCAGGGCAGAGTAGAGGGGCAGAATCACCTCCCTCGACCTGCTGGCCACACTCCTCTTGATGCAGCCCAGAATGCGGCCCACTCATGTTTAGCCTCTCGTCCACCAGTGCTCCCAAGTCTTTCTCCTCAGGGCTGCTCTCAATCCATTCTCCACCCAGCCTGTATTTGTGCCTGGGATTGCCACGACCCAGGTGCAGGACCTTGCACTTGGCCTGACCTGACCTTCCCACACCTTCCCTTCCCCTACCTTCCCTCTATGAGTAAAGGGAAAATAATATGTTTTTAAATGGATAGAGTTACTCCTTACCTTTATATTTGGGATTTTAGCTGAGAGGAACCAGTTTCGACTCAAAGGTATGGGTTCTGGAAGTACACAGCACCAAATGGAAATAAATATAAAGACACATATACAAATGTAAGATTTCTGTCAATCAGGACCTGTTGTCTTTGCAGTTCAGGAGGAACTGAAATTCTCTCACAAGGGCACTGATTCTGAGGAAAAGAGATGGAGGGGACACAGCTCATCATGTCTTGTCCTGCAAGTATGCTGTTCGTGGATACTACTCTGAGTCTTTAAGTCTGCCTCCATGTATGGACTAGTTCTGAGCACTTAATTCCAGCATGCCCCCGCCTCCATCATGATGAAGCTACTTCAGTGCATCCGAAATATTCCAGACATCCACTCAAGGATCACAGGTCTTCTGCTTACCCCAGTTCAGGGAGAATATTTTATCTCCCATGCATAGGCGCTCTCTGCATACCTCAGAGTGACATGGCTAGTAATCTCTTTACCTGAACCTACAAACAGGGGAAAGATTGAGGTGCAGGAGTCAGGAGTGAAAGGGTGTTCTGGTTTTATTTAGTGAGGGGAGGGCTATGGTGGTAGCTTCTGTAAGAAGTTGCTAGAAGTTGCTCCTCTTTGTTCAGTGGACTTGGCCGGGCCTAGTGTGGAGAGATTAGGAGAGAGACTGCGTAGTCTGGTCCCAATCGGGACTGAACTACAACAAAGGGATACTACATTTTTTTTCTATCATCATCAAAGACATCAAAGGTAGACAACGAAGTCTACATAGATCCTACTTTTGAATACACAACATGCAAAAAAAAAAAGCAGTAAAACACCCTTTAGTGGGAGTCCTTGAGAGGACTTGCTTCACTAAGGACATTAAAAGGGAAATGGAAAAATTTATGAAGTCAGAGAGTACTTGTTGAGAAAGACCTCCTATTCTGAGAAAAAGCACATAGTAGACTACACAGCCATGACTCAAGGTGAAATAGTCACTCACTGGATTCAGAGTATGACTAACTGCTAATGGAGGCTTTTCAACACAAAGGATGAGTCATCTGCCCAGACTTGGGCATCTAAAACTTAAACATCTGAATCTAAGGAAATTACTCAAGACACCATTGAGATTCAAAGGATAAAACAGATGTTTCCATAGTGCAATCCATTTTAAGATAAGTATCTAACTGGGGCAGACAACACCCATGCGTTCTCTTTGTGGACTATGAAAGAAGCTTACATTGACTGAATTAGGTTCAGATATCTAACTAGCAGACACCTAAAGCTAGGTATTTTAACCTAGGTGAGATGAATCCCACTGTTCCACAAAACTTGAGATATGAAACTGAAGTGGCTACGGCAGGTCCTTTGTCACCTCTATCTGGGATGGTGCATATTTCTCATCACTGACAATGGAATAAATAGAAGGTGACTATGCTTCTAGACTGGGCACTTGATTTAAGCACTTAAAGTTTAAGACTAAATACACTTTAAGCATTAACTTTGGCAATCCACACACGTAGAAAAGACTGCAGTAGCAGAATTGACAGGTCTGAACTAGAATCCTCAGTTCCATATACAAGTATGAAAAAGGGGTTGTGCCTTAGAGAGGACTTTAAAGTATCCATCAATATAGGAATAAAAAAGTTTACGTACAGTTTATCTAATATGTTCCTAGTGTGAAAGCACATGTCTGGCTAGTGGAGACCAACTGTAAGATCACTTCCATTCCCACAAGATTATCTTCTGCTATGCTATAGACTAATTGAACTATTTCCTCTCCAGCTTCATGAAATTACCCTTCATTTTCTTTCTTCCTTACTCCAGTCTTACTTGCATGTTAACGGTGAGGACGTTTGCCTGGGATGTGTGTTTGGACTTGTTCAGGCTAACAAGAACACTACTATTCCCCTGCCAAATGGACGGAGTAGTGTTCCAGCCCACTGATTTTTATACAAAAAGTGGAGAGTGGTCTTGGAATTAATATGGCCAGGCCTTTTCCACTGAAGTTAGTCCTAAGTGTAGTCTGAAGGGCTAGCTGTGAAAATGGAGTAGGAACAGACATTTCTACCTAGTATTCAGAGTAGTTAGAACAGATGAGAAAGTCCTGATGTTTTCCTAAATGAGTGTCCAATTCCTAATGTGAGAATAATGAGTTTCATTGAGAAGTGAGTTGACTTCATTGGTATTGCCTATCTTAGTTCTCAGAAGGTGGGACTCATACTGCCTCCACAGGAAAGTGAGTTGGAGCAGGCAGATAATAAAATGCTACAAATGGGGAAGCCGTGAATAAAGTAGCTATCGTGTGTGCTAAGCAAGCATTGGTAAAGAGTGCAGCTCTTTCAAAACAAGGCTGAGTGTTTCAGGTTTTTCCAGCTGCACATTGTTTTATGTGACAGAGTGTCTTTAATTAGGTTGGCAAAGGCTGAGATAATGTCTGTGTTTGGCAAATGTGTTCTGCAATGGCCTAAGGGCTTCTCTGTGGTGCTGAGCAGCTTCAGCTCCTGTGAATGCTCAAGACTGTGCAGACTGAAACCTCTATCCTAGGCAAATGATGATTGCATCATTAGTAAGCAGTTAATTACTTTCTCTTTTATCTTAACTGGATCATGGCTTTTTTGAAGGTTTTATACTCTTTGTTTTTTCCCACTTGTCTGTTTAAATCTTGAACAACAGACTCCAGTGTGTATTTCCAGGTTTCTGAGTACCTTCTCCCTGGGAAGCAAAGACAGACAGTGTAGTATATGTGTTCTCCTTGGAGTAACGATAAATAAAATATTCAACTGGGTTCCTGATGGGGATGTCTTTCCTAATGCATAAAGAATTTCCAGGTGTGAGATCCCTGTATGTACTCACAATTCCTCATGTGGATAGTGCAATGTTTTCAGGAAGCAGAGAAAATGAAGCAAGACTGGCATAACTCAAATAACATGGGTTTTTTTTAAAAAAAAAAAATTAGTTTATAAAATATTGCTCTCTTCTCTCTTCTTCTCATTTTGCCTGCTTAGAAAAATACTTATGAGTTCTGCAGTCTCAAAGACTAACCTCCTTTCCACATGTTAGATCACATAAGCAGGGGGGTTGGACTAGATGACCTTTGAAGGTCCCTTCCAACTCTAACCATTCTATGATTCTATAAGAATCTGAGACCATCCATACCTTTTAAGGTATGTGAACTGCATTTGACTTCAAATAACAGTATTCAACGGTTTAAAGTTATGCACCTGCCAAAATGTTCTGCTGAATCAGACTAAGTTAGAAGAAACATAAGCCTTAAATATACCTTTCAATTTAACATAAATAACATTAAAATATTATATCTGCATGAAACAAACCCATGCCATCACCTTGATATAGAATAATTCTCCATTAATTCCATTAAGAAGCAGAAGAAAAAAACTTTCACAGCCCTACTTCATAGTGCCCACCAGGATTGGTTGGAAGGTTAAATTTTGGAGCTGATTCTATGATGGCTAAATTAATAGGACATTTTGCCATTCATTTTAGTGAGAATAGAAACTACTTGTAGAGAATGGTAAGATCCTTGACTTATCTCATCATTACACTGAATGTATGGCAAGGAAGAAGTTTCAAATCTTTTAAATTATAGAATCATAGAATCATAGTATGGTTTGGTTTGGAAGGGACATTTCATTTCAGTGACATCATTTCAGTGACAGTTCAACCCTTCCGCAAGCAGGGACATCTCCAACTAGATCAGGTTGCTCAGAGCCTCATCCAGCCTGACCTTGACAATCTCCAGGGATGGGGCATCCACCACCTCTCTGGGCAACCTGTTCCAGTGTTCTACCACCCTCATCATAAAAAAAAAAAATAAATTCTTCCTTATTATAGACCTTGTCCTATCACTACAGGCCCTTCTAAAAAGTTTGTCCCCATCTTTCTTATAGGTCCCCTTTAAGTATTGAAAGGTTGCAATAAGGTCTCCCTGGAGCCTTCACTTCTCCAGGCTGAACAACTGTGCTGTTAAAGGACGTTTCTCCTCTACTAACATAGGATCTTATTCATAGGACCTGTTCTCGCTGACTCTTTTCTTCTAACTAATATTCTGTAATGTCTGTTGTATTAGGTGACATGAAAAACAAATGAATTGATTGAAAATGGCTTTTTATATCTTTAATTGTCATAAGTATGTTATACAAGTGAAGGTTAGTTTCTTGATTTTCTCTAGGCTTAAGGTGAATATCAGGCAATACAAAACTCACTCCTGTTCAAAAAATCAAAAGGCTACAGAAAAATAAATACTTTAATTCATACTGAGAACCCCTTGCACTGGACCAAGATCATTGTAGCAGCAGGAGAAATTTCATATTTAGGGAAAAAATGAATGACAGGAAGTTGTAGGTTTACTATATTATTCTGCTATGTAATATTTGCATTCCACCTTTCAGTCAGCAATACAATTCTGTATTTATATGTGGTATAAGAACATACTGATGTGAGTTTAAAGTTAGGACTGAGCATTGTCAAGCTCTATCAGCTGATAAGGACAGTATTCCCTAAACTGCATAGGTCTTCACATTCCCTACTCCTCTCACTCTGAGTAATCCATTTCACACCATCCATCTGCAATCCCTTGTCTTACCTTTCCTACCACACTACTCTATGTTCCCTTTATTTTCCATACCATAAATCTACTATTCCTTTGGATCCTAAAAAGCACAACTGGTTGCCATGAAACAAGTTTAGCTGAAAAGCGAAGTGTTAAAGATTAAATAGGTGGATATAGAAGTTGCAGCATCTTACAGAATCACAGTACCAAAGCCATGTAAGCCACGCAAAGTCTGATGAACAACCTTGTATCCATCATATATGATAACAGAGGACTTTTTAACTCTACATGGAAAAAAAGCAGGCTACTTACTGTGAGGCACATATTAATAATGGTCATATGGCAATTGGTACATAGTAATTCTAGTACAAATTTAGATTTGGAAATGCCGAGTTTGGAGGCTTAGATTTAGGATCACCCTTGCTTAAGGCAGCTATGATTTTCATCAGTTATGCTGACTGTTTCCAAACAGACATAATGAACGCTTTTTCCTATACCACAAAATCAGTGTCCTCTAAAACCTTATCTTTCTTTAATTGAACTGTTACTTTATAAAGTTTAAAGAAATGATTATGTTGGAAATGCCCTTAGGAGATACGGAGGAATAAGCAGAGCATAGTTGAGATCAAAAGGGCTGTCTACAGAGATCTGAATAATATTGAATGGCATATATTCTACATGGATTCCTGAGTTTGTAATGAAGGTAAGTGGGAGTGCATGTACATGAAAAATTTCCTTAAAATGAGAGTCAGTATTGCATTAACATCATTAACATTCAGATGATGCATATAGTCTAAGAGCATTTTGAAAACCATATAACAAAGTTAACTCTACTATTACAATACAATGTTGTCCTTTAACTTTCAAAGAGTAATTTAGAAATAAATTGTTATAAGGAATTTAATTATGTTTTTTTTCTTTTTTTTTTTATTATTATTTGCAGGAGATAAGGATCATATATTCTTCCTTATGGGATGGATTAGAGCAGTCATTACTTTTATATTATTTCATTCTTATGTACTTTCAGCATTTCAATAATAAAGATATCCATAGAAAATTAAATTTGGTTTAAATATAGTCAACCTTGTGTGACAAATGACAGAGATTTTTATCATAAGACAAAAGAATAGTAGCAATAAAAAAAAAATCTTAGAAATTACTAAGAAAAGTCAAATGCTTTAAGGGTAATTAGAGCCTAATTAGAAATAGAGATGCTATCAGTATGATAATAGTTACCATTTTATTCATGCCAATGCATAATTTCTCTCAGTGACACAATGTGGTTCTATTCCTGAAAGCATGCACTCGTAAATTGCTCACAGCAGTTAGTGGTTGAATTAGTAAAATAACTGTGTTTTGTTTTCCGTAACTAGTTGTCTTCTAAGTACTGATCTGATCATTTAAATTAATCATGGGGAATATTTCTGAAAATTAGCAGCAGTTGCCAGAGAGTTCATTATGAGAAATAATTTACATTTCAAATAAAATTTTAACTACATAAAACCACCTTGATATCACAGTAATGCTAGATGTTGTGGAAGAATATAGGAACATTCATTAAAGGAAAAAGTATTTGAAAACACTCTGGAAAATTAGAAAAGAGTAATATATTCCTCTTTTGGTGTCTTTGCCCAACACTGGTCTACTAGATACCATAATTAGGTTTTTTTTCAACTGTGTTTGAGTAATATAAGTTTACCAAAACAATAGTCTCTCTAAATAAGATCCTTTAAAAGTGGTATCTCGAATGTCAGCATATTACTACCTAATGTTATTTTTCATCTATTAAACACAGAAGACTGATTTCATTTGCTTATAACATGAAGGATTATGAAATATAATTATTTTTTTGTATATTCAAGGATTCAGGAACAACCGTGAAAGCACAGAGAGAAGCCTAATCACCCACTTTTGTCTTTTGAAATGCCACTTGCCCACTTGCAAACTTGGCAGACAGATTCTTGAATGTAGCCAGAAGATATTTAATTTCCTTTCTTTATGTTTTCATAAAATTGTTAGAAACCAGTATAAGAGTTTTTCAGTCAATAAATTTGGCTTTAAATATAATAAAAATGCATGCAGCTATTTTTATTATTTTTCTTCTTTTATAATAAGCACTAGGTAGTCAAATTTACTCCCTTTTTAGAAAATGTTCAAACGTCACCCGGAAAACATTCCCAGCAGTGCAACGGATGTTGAAAGGACTAAACGTTTGCTTATTTTTCTAGCTGTGACAACCCAATCTTAGTGCAATGTACTAACATAGCTCTTAATTCTCTGAAATTTCAGGATGCTCTCCTAAGTAAAAGGCAATCTCCCTGAAAAACAGGAGTAACGAGAAGAGATAAGATTCATACTTTCAGTAACTTACAACCAACAATGAAATCACCCATAATAATTTTTAGTCAGGGATTTCTGTCAAAAAATTGCTGTCTTCAATGTCTATCACTCCAGTGACATAAGACATAGCTAGGCAAAAATTCACTATTTGTGAACCACTAACATCTACTGACTGCACTAGAAGTGTACATAATTTTGTGAAAAATACCAGTTAGTTAAATCACACAACCCCCCTCCCCCTTTATTCCTTGACTAAGAGTAAATGAAAAACAACCAGTTGAGAATTC
Source organism: Tetrax tetrax (assembly GCA_009806455.1). Classification (NCBI taxonomy): domain Eukaryota; kingdom Metazoa; phylum Chordata; class Aves; order Otidiformes; family Otididae; genus Tetrax; species Tetrax tetrax. The sequence continues at coordinate 142,484 of WHYT01015607.1, read as the reverse complement.
TGCTTCTTAAAATTTCAGATCAAATACATTCATATCAGTTGTGGGTTTTTTTTTTTTTTTTTCAGCAGCAGAGAATCCCCCAAAAGTCACGTTACTTTCAGACATCATGTAACTTGACACTTAATAGCCTTCAGTTTGGTTAATCTGCAAGTGAGCATGGCTTCTTTTAAATATAGATGCTACATTATTGTCTCCATTGCTGTTATTTAGATCATATACTTCATACAGATTCAAGTTAAAACCTTGGTAATCAAATCAGCTTCCTTGAAAAAGGACCTTTGCTTTACTTGAAATGGATGGTCATTGATAACTTTATTTATCTCATAGTTGAGAAATAGGATGGGAGAATTACAATTTAAGATTTTCAGCAATAAAAAGATTGCACTACTTCAAATTCAGACTCTGTCACAGTTACAGCTGATTGCTTCCAATAACACAGTTCAACCTCATAGTCACATTGGGCCATAATGCTGGCTAAACCAAAGCATGCATAATTGTGTTGTAAACCTTTAGAACTAAGCCAGACTCCTAAATTCCCTTTATAGTCAGTGGAGTAGGAATTGTTAAGGCATGATGCACTTCTATTTAAGATAAATGTCTACATAGGTCAGGTGTATCTCAGGCTGAAACACTGTTTTGTTTGGTGTTTTTTTTTTTTTTTTCTCTAAAACCACAGCTCTAAATATTTAGAAAACTCACTCTTCTACCATTTTCCTTCAGTTTCATCATCTTTCTTCTGACCACAAGCAACTGAAGAAATGACACAGTAACCCATCAAAACATTCTACTATTTGGAAGAAAATATATTGGGTGTAATTTCTAGTGGTTTCTATCTAAGATATTAAACTAATTTGTTCAAGCTCTCCTTTTTCTATTCAAGCACCTTACTAAATATGAGATGGTAGATTTCATTGGCTGGCTAGCCATGAAAAGCATGATTTCCCAATCCAAGTTTTGGACTCAAACAGTTATAATCAATGGAGTTGTATTTTTGGAGAAAGAGTACCTTTTCCAGAAAAATACAACGTCTGAATAATTAGCCATAGGTTAGAAGGCAACTTTAACAGCTAGAACATGGGTTTCTTCCTACAAAAGTAAGTAGTCAGGTAGCTGTGCACTGAAGATATTCATTACAGCCATCTTACCATTATGTTTGTATGTTCAAAAAAATGTTCTTCAAGCTACCACATCATAATCACACAGTCAGATTCTGATACACATAGTTAGCCTCTTTTATTTGTCCAGAAAAGACAGCAGAAACTTCCTTACCATAAAAGGTCTCTTAGATTAGTTTCTTGGAGAGCTCTTGGCTATTGGCACTCCTGTCCATAAACAGGTATCAGCAACAAAAAGTGATTTTTTTTTTCTTTCAGGCTTCAAGCCATCTTCTACTCATCTGGCACAGGTTAGCAAAAATTCTCCTTTATTTGTTCATCAGTATTGACCATTTGGTCCCTCACTCAGAGTTGCATATGCTTTTGTGAGAGCATTTGTCCTTAAATACCACTAACATAGTTGTAGAGTAACAGGCTTTTCTATGTAAGTTGAAAATTTATTTTTTGGCCTTTCAGTAATAACACTGACTTGAATATTTTAAATGTCTCTAAGTAGCTATGAGAATGTATTTGTGAGTGTTTATAACCTTCACTAATAAAAATATTTCGATAAAAAAAAATTCAGCATAAGCTTGGAAAGTCTTTCTCCAAGGAAAATAGACTCTTAGCAATGTTTCATCTTCATCAGTTGCAATTGTTCTTCCAAGCATTTTTTCAGAGAATATTTCTATGACTACCTCCTACTTTTTGTTCAGAATGTGAGTCCCTGAAAAGGACGATTTGATGCTCAATTAACATCAAGAAGATACGAACTAACCACACTCCAGTGTAAAAGAACCAAATGAGATTCTGGAACTGTTGAGCCTGCAAAGCTTGGCACATTTCCCCAGAATATCTAAATTCAAATCCTCTTGCCTGGCTTTTATTAACACTAGCAATATGAAAGATTAAAAAGGACAGCCTACTAAATATTTGCTTTGGATTCAGCACATAATGCTTGCTAAGTTCTTACAATTTCATTGGAAACTGTCCAGTAGGATATGGCTATATCTTTTATCTAGGTTTGAAAGCTGTAGACAGTGAAGAAAGTTTTGTGAGTAATATTCTTAAGTATCTACATCACATATAACAACTGATTATTTAATTAAAGCTGTCAGTGCTTGTGCACTCTCTATATGCACCAAACATGCATTAATTTGTCAGATGTAATAATTAAGAAAATAAAAAGTAAGGGAAGTCAATGCTATTTAACACACATTGTTCCATATATACGAGGGAAGTTACACTCAAGAGGTGAAGTTTCTCACTACTAAGATTGGACAATGCTCATATTATTGTTGTTTTGTTCATCATCAGAAGCAGTCTTCCCCCGTTTTCAATCTTCTTTGGTGTACTGTCATTCTGAATTACTTTGTTCCTTCCACAGCTACTATCTAGGAGACTGTACCTGGATCTGTCAGTAACTGCTTCCTGCAAGACAGAGAGCTATCCACCTCCACTATCGTTTCTGCTTTCTCTTCCTTTGTTGCCTTTTATTAGCCATTTCAATGTGGATATCCTCTCACCTTTCCCTACTGAAAGAATTCAGACTGGATCCTCTTTGTTCCCTAGATCTTTATCCTTATTATTCTTTCTCTTGTCATGATGAACAAATCCAACCCTTTTATTCATTTATGTCTTCACATTCTTTCTTAGCAGAAATGAAACTTGACTTTGAAATCCTATAAGAAGTTTTATTATTTTTAATCAGAAATTTGTTAATTGTCAAAAGAGAAACTTTTCACAAAGACGTTGTCAATAAGATTTCTCTTCTTCAAGATAAAACTTCTCATTTAACTCAAAGTCAGAATCATGCAGAACAGCCCTTGATGCTTGTTCTGAAAAAAGGGACCTTGACCAAACACAAATGCAAGCCTGAATTTTGGGTGAATATATTTACCTGGCATTGTGATTTGGATTCTTGGATTCTCAGTTCACCCTTATTAAAGAAAAGGATGACTACTGAAGTCATAAAAAGCTTCACAGAATAAGAAAAATATGTCCTAACCTATTCCAATGGCAATACGTCTATAAATAATCTTTTTTTTAAATATTACTCATCCTTTCTGTGTTAGCTACACAATGCTCAGCCCTCTGGGAAATATATAAATACACAACTTTCACCCTTTACATTTTATATGTTTTTGTCTCTTCTATTCATATTTACTTAGAGACACCTTCCTTTTGCAGCTTTTCCTTTTTTAAAAAATTTATGCTTAATTCTATGCATTGCTTTCCAGAAGTTTATAATAGTATATGTAAATTTTCTCATAGTTTTCCATAATCCTGTCCCAAATTTCTTTTGCTCTAATTGCATCTTAGCTTCCTCCCTTTCTTTCTACCTGTCTCTCCTTTACACTTTATAGCTATCATTTTTTGTTGTTGTTTTGTTTTGCTTCTTTTTATATGCTTCATTGTTTACTGCAAACTCCAACTTCTTGTTTCCTTACGCAGTAACTTCTGTAACACTGACTTTTTCCATGACTACCTACTTATACAATGTGTACTATATTAATGCCTAAGAGCTCCTACTACCATAAAATAGATAAATTCTGTATCAAAAAGCTTTTTTTCTCTGTTTTTTTTTTTTCATAATAATTATTCTACCATTTTCAATATTAGATAATATGCTACTTGAGGCAGCTTTCCTCTGCATTGTACATTTATGATGTGTGTTAGAGTTTTATAAAAGTAATGTTGTTCACAGAAAGCTTCCTGGTCCTATCAGTGCGACACAAAAAGGAACTAATTTCAAGGAGAGAACTAGGAGATCTTAATAACCCAGTTTAAAAGCGTATAGAAAATCTAGTTTTATTGCAGTTTTGCAGCATTCCTTAGAGCTTTAGATCTATGGGAGTGTCAACTATGAGGTTAAATCCCACTTTCAGAAGCTATGGACACAATTCCTATGAATCTGGATAAAAATGTGGACTACTTAAAAAATGGAAGAACCTGTTTGTGACGTTTTGAAGACTTCCTTCAGGAAACCTTGGAAACATCAAGGAATTTGAAGACTTTTAAAAATATCACTATAAATACTTATAAAAGGTATATTTAGATGTAGTCAAAAGGAAAAAAAAACTCTGATGTAAAAAAAATCCCATTCTCATTGGACATAGTGAAATTATTTATTCTGTATAAATTGAGAACAGATATTTCTCGGCTGATTCATCTGAGTTCTTTTATAAATCTACTTCAGTGAGATAAGAATTGACTACATACACTAATCCACCATAATACCAGTGGGATGCCTATACAATTAACTCAAAGCAGATGTCCACAATTTAGTCAGATTAATCCCATCCCCAGTGACAAAAGTCATCTTAGAAGTATCCCTAGAATCAAATTTTCCTACTGTTTGCAAATCCCATGTTGAATTATAATTTAGAACAGTTTTTGGAGAAGTATTTCAAGCAGCTGAGCTGTTTTATTAAAGGAGAGTTATGTTTATGAGATTTTGCTGGTCTGGTAGTATAATTCATTTCTTGCGAATAATAAGGGATAAGAGATGTGGAGTTCATTCACTGGAAGTGTAGTGGTCATAGAACAGAATCATAGAATACTTAGGGTCAGAAGGGACCCTTAAAGGTCATCTAGTCCAACCCTCCTGCAAGGAGCAGGGACATCTCCAACTCGACCAGGTTGCTCAGAGTCCTGTCCAACCTGGCTTTGAATGTTTCCAGGGATAGGGCATCCACCAGCTCTCTGGGCAACCTGTTCCGGTGGTCTACCACACTCATTTTAAAAAATCTATTCCTTATATCTAGTCTAAATCTACCTCCTTCTATTTTAAAACCAGTATCTCTTGTCCTATTACAACAGGTCCTGCTAGAATATTTCTCCTCATCTTATATTATATGGCCACAAGTTGTACCAGAGGAGGTTTAGGTTGGACGTGAGGAAAAACTTTTTCTCACAAAGAGTGGTCAGGCACTGGAATGGCCTGCCCAGGGAGGTGGTGGAGTCGCCGTCCCTGGCAGTGTTCAAGAGGCGGCTTGATGAGGAGCTACAAGATATGGTTTAGTAGCTCTGGCACCAATGGTAGTGGGAAGACGGTTGGACTAGATGATCTCATAGATCCCATCCAACCATGTGATTCTATGATTCTATGATAAGCCCCCTTCAGGTACTGAAAGGCCACTAGAAGGTCTCCCCAGAGCCTCCTCTTCTCCAGGCTGAATAGCCCCAACTCTCTCAGCCTGTCCTCATAGGAGAGGTGATCTATCCCTCTGATCACCTTCATGGCCCTCCTCTGGACTCGCTCCAACAGGTCCACGTCCTTCTTATGTTGGGGGCCCCAGAGCTGGATGCAGTACTGCAAGCGGGGTCTTACAAGATCAGAGTAGAGGGGCACAATCACCTCCCTCAACCTGCTGGCCACACTTCTTTTGATGCAGCCTGGAATACAGTTGGCTTACTGGACTGCAAGCGCACACTGCTGGCTCATATTCAGCTTCTCGCCCACCACTATACCCAAGTCCTTCTCCTCAGGGCTGCTCTTGATCCATTCTCCACCCAGCCTGTATTTGTGTTTCAGATTGCCCTGACCCACGTACAGGACCTTGCACTTGGCCTGGTTGTACTTCACGAGGTTTGCATGGGCCCACCTCTCCAGCCTGTCAAGATCCCTCTGGATGGCATCCCTTCCCTCCAGTGTGTTGACCACACCACATAGCTTGGTGTCAGGGAACTTGCTGAGGGTGCACTCTATCCCACTGTCCATGTCACCAACAAAGATGTTAAACAGGGCCGGTCCCAATATCAACCCCTGAGGAACGCCACTTGCCACCAGTCTCTACTTGGACATCGAGCCATTGACCGCAATTCTTTGAGTGCAGCCCTCTGGTCAATTCCTGATCCACTGAGTGGTCCGTCCATCAAACCTATGTCTCTTCAGTTTAGAGGTAAGGATGTCATGTGGGACAGAGTCAAATGCTTTGCACAAGTCCAGGAAGACTATTATCTTCACTTCTGTAATTTAAAAATGTGTAGGAGCAAGCTATAGGGGTGCCTCCAAAGAGAGTCTGAAATTACTTTGGTATGCTTTTCAATATTAAAACAAGAATACTTGGACCTGTCCTCAGTATTTTCCAGGCCTTCTCATGCTCAGTGGCATGATGCTTACTGTGAGCCACTTGGCTTCACTTCCATTGTTTAGACAGCAAAGAAAGAACATCTTTTCAGTGGGCAACTGTGACTTTAGTCTCAATACGAAATACAAGAGCTGGCAGATGTCTCCAGAGAGCTATTCCACCTTCAACGTCTATGTAGTAGATGTGCATTGTTTGAACTCAGCTGAAGAAAATCTGTTTTGAACAATAATGATAAAATACCTACCTGCTCTAAAAATTATTTTCCTGTTATAAAAACATTTTAATATAAATTCTTAAACTTTCATTGCTATCTGCTTTTTATGTAACTTTTCTTTATAAAGATGCTCTCCATAACTACTAGGAAGGGTGCTGAGGTACTGTGATGAAAAGTGTCAAGGCAGACTACTAGGACATGGTAAAAATTTCCTGTAATATCTTTTTCAAAAGTGCATTTTAAATAGCTCTAGACGTTGCTGCAGTGAATGCTACATTTACCTTCTCCTGTACCTAGAAAACATTTTTAAGCAACTAAATCTCTAACTCATCCTTTTGAAAATTTTATGGCAATATATCATTTACTTGGAACATGACATAAATATTTTGGATTTGTTGTCTGAAGGAGATGAGATCTTTCAGTTTAAAAAGAAGAGTGACAGTTTGTGCCCAGTATTGTATTCTTTCTGAAAGTTTCAGAAGGATTTTTACAATATAATCACAAATTATAATTGTGTCATTATGCATAATTACTCTATACCATTACATCACATAATTGGATCAGTTCAAGTTCTAATTGCATGGTTAGAGAGATTTACTCTAAGTATGTTTGGGATATAATTACACTAATTTCATAATTCTGGGACCTGTAGAGTCCAAAATTTTTTTATGATTAACGTTTATTTTTGTGGTTCTGTCTCACAATAGTAAAATCTTAAAATGATATTTTGGTTGTATAGCAGACCCTATTTGTTTTCAATAGTATGGTATCTATGTCCATTTTTATTTGTAATACACTAAATTCTATTTGAACGTGTAAAGATCGGAGTATTACTTGGTCTATACCAGTGTTAAACCTGCTTTTACAGGCCACCTTGGCCACGGTCTAGAAATGAAAAATAATCAAACGTAGTGATCAGCACATGGCAAAAAGCAGATGGGCAGAGACCAGTGGGACCAGAGCCAGCTGGTGTGCAAGTGACAGGGTCTGCTTCACAGTCTTGTGAGGGAGCCAATGCAGAGAAGCTGATGTGGTATTACTGGGACACTATTAATATCCCGGTACTTTAATGAAACATCTGTGGGTGGGCCTGCAGCCACACAGACACCACCTGGAGTATTGCCAGCATTAGAAGACTAAAAGTCATCAGTCAGGCAGCAAAAACCCCTGACATTGACCTTATGATATTGGCATTAAAAGTAATCAGATTATGTTTCCTATTCTGTCTTTCGACTTTTAAATGACAACCTGCTCCTCTTCTAACAGCAATCGGCGTATGATTGCTTCAGATTGAAAAGTCAGCAAGGTACAACTTTTCTATTTCTTCCATTTGTTCCTTTAAGTTAATGGAACTACATTATTTTCATTTTGTTATCTTAAGTTTTCCAGTTTCTCCTTGTATCTATAATAGGTGTTAAAAAATGCTTATTGTATATCCACAAAAGCATGAAAGCATTAAGAATTTTTGCATTCGTTATTTTCACATCTGAAATATTGAAAATACTACAAACCCACCCTAACCTTGGAAAAAAGTAATACCATCAGAAACACAGACATTTCCAACAGCAATAAATGTATATATTAAAAATCACCATCATCATCTTCAAAGTAAATCCCAAAATGATTGCAAGTCACTGAGATAGGCTTCTGTTGGAGTATCCATGAAAGACATACTTTGGTTGCTCACACAGAATCACACAAAATCACAGACCAGTTGCAGTCAGAAGAGACCTCTGAAGACTGTCCAGAAGTATCAATCTGTTGCTTCCTATAGTGAGAGGGAGCAATATGCCTAAGTTTCATTCTGTAGAACTGAAACTTTCTTTTTCTTTCCTTGTACAAAACCTGATACTCTTGCCCTATTTTTCTTTCTTTTATTTTATTTTATTTTTTTTTTGAGGGTGGGGAGGAGGGAGCTCTTGCTTACATACAGCATTCTCCAATTATATTTTGATATTAGAATTATTAGTTCAAGATCTGGTGACTGTTTCTATTCAATAGATGATATTTGCTATAATTTACTGTCCAATCACAAAAAAAAAATCATCATGCAAAAAGAATTTATTTTTCCTTTTTTTATAGAGAGTCTGTGATCCCAGTCACAGCATTTCTTTTGCCTTTTGCACTGACTACCCATGATTCTTTGCTTATAAGGATTTTTCCTTAATCTGCCATCTCTTTTTCCTTTCTTAGCATCTTTAGTAGTAGCATCAATTCCTTCTTTGTTACTACTGTGAAGGGTCTCACCCATAACCTAAGGTCATGTGGAGGGACAAGAATCCATCTGTTCCTCCAGCTCTCTGGGCTCATAGACCACAGCAGTATCACCATTTATTGTCTTTTCCTGTGATCATGAAGGTCTTTTGGACAACTTGTGCAGAAAAGTTAGTTCTAGAGGATCTGGGACTCAGGCCCAGTGACTGTGATCCTTTACAGCCACCATACAGACTAAGCATGGAAAATAAAAGTGACATTGCAGCAGATCACAGTATATCTCCAGAGACAGGAGCTTATCCTGCTTCTGTGATACTTATGCTCTCATGTTTGACACCTCAGGTTGGGGTTACATGTGAATAACTAAACTAATAAGAGGCAGTATCTTCCTTTTTATTGATTAATAATAATTAAACAAGGTAGATTTATTTTAGGCAAAGACTATTACAGAAATTTCTTGATACTGGTAGTTTTATGTATATTATTATGCATCTATTTCATTTAACACAAGGAGAGAAAACAGTAAGGAGAATGATGACAGTGTTTCTGCAGGTAGAATAGATAAGGAATATACTTTTTTTTCTTCCAAATTAAACAGAAAAACTCTGTTCTGTATCTATTTTTGATTTATCTTTTTTTTTTTTTTCTTATAATTACTATTTCATATAATGGATTACAAATCCTAAAATAAACACAAATCTGAATCTATGAATCTTTATGTTTTGTACTATAATTAAAGGATAATCAGTGTAGTGCTAGACTGCCCAAAGTAATAAATAGCATTTTCAGGTAATTAAACGCCAGAGCAAAGCTGAAGTATTTTATGACCTTAAAAGTCACTTAGTGAGAGTATAAGTCAAAGTATTCTTTTTCTGCAACCATATTTCTAGTGGCTAATCAGGTATAAGAGAGCTTTTTGGAACTAATTATCGTTTTCAGTTGTCCATAAAAACTTTTTTTGTTTCTCTTTTTAATGCTCTATCTGTAATTTTGTAAGGTAGAAGACTAAATATTTAAGGTTCCCTATCATAACCTGTACAAAACATTTTCCTGGAAAAAATACTGAAATAGTTTATGTCCACATCACAGGAGCCTAACAGGTGGTCTAAGTCAAGAAATTTTTTTCTCATGTATTTTTGTCTGTTATATTCTACAGGGAGGGAGTGAGAGAGGGAGGAAGGAGGGAAGCTAGGAAGGCAAGATGGAAGAAAGGGGAAGGAAAAAAAGAAGGAAAAGGGAAAGGGAAGGGGAAGGGGAAGGAAAGGGAAAAGGAAAAGGAAAAGTAAAAGTAAAAGGAAAAGGAAAAGGAAAAGGAAAAGGAAAAGGAAAAGGAAAAGGAAAAGGGAAAGGAAAAGGAAAAGGAGGAAGGGAAAAGGAAAAGGAGGAAGGGGGAAAAAAGGAAAGGACATATCCCAACAAACAGTGCCTACAAATACTGGCATCAAATACAAAACTGTGAAAGTCTCTTAACATAAAATGAATATATTTCTTACTGCTGTGAATTTTGCTGTGTCTGTAATGTACTGTATCAAATCACTGGAATAAGGAAGAGCTCGCTTGCTTCTGGGAATAAAATCTCTGCACATTTCAACTGCCTGACAGGATATCACTTAAGAGAAAATAAGTACAGAATCAGACAAAAGAAAAATCAAATCTGGTAAATACCATATTGTCTGCATGGTCCTCTAGATTTCATCTGTAGCAGAGGTTAAAAAAGACATTTGATTTTTTTGTATAATAGGGCTTTTGTATAGTAGAGCTTCTACTGCTGTTAGATGCTGGGCTGATATTCAAACAACATAGAAGATTCTTCAACCTATTAGGTTTATTCAGGTGAAAAACCCCAGAAATTTCTAAAGGAATTAGATATCCAAATCACTTAAGCGATTGCCTTCTAATTTCTTTAGGTTACTTCACAATACACTTCTAACCTGAAAGTCACAGAGGAAAAGGAAATGCCCTTCAGAATGCAGACTTTATGGATGAGGAAATACAGATGCTCTTTCTTAGCAAACAAAGGTAAGACAGGTTGCTTTGTTCCCTCTTGTAACTGTATGATTCCCTGGATCTTTGCTCTCTGATATTCTTGACTGAAGGCCACATATTAATAGTGCTTAATCAGTAATTGATATCTTTTGTAAATGGGCATAATGAGGAACTAAATATTTTCTATTAGGTCATAATTATTATTATTTGTTTTTATTCATATTCCATTTAGAGCCCAAGAAAAACTGAAGTCTTTTTGTTAGGTATTATCCAAACTCTTAAAATGAGCAAATCATTGAGAGGAGTTTGCATTCTAATGGACACAGCATGGGCAAGAAAGCAAATGGAAGAACCTATGGTCTAAAAAAAGATTCATAGCAGAAGCAAAAATAGAACCGCCACTGTCTTTCTCCTGCCTTTTCTCTGTTCTATTCTATAGCCTGTCTGATTTTAATGATCTGTTTCTCAGAATTAGTGGATTCCAAATTTGCCAATAAAGCTAACCTTACAAGTAAAGATGGTACAAAGTACAAAAAAATGTGAGGATACATTCTGGTTTTGTTTAAGGACATATATCCACCACGCAGTCCAAACATAACTACAAGCAATAAAAGTCCTAAGCAGCGTTCTCAAGAGTGCTCACATGGAAGGCAGTAGAATACTAAAATGATAATCAATATACAGACTGACAGTAAAAAAGAAAATTTCTTCTAAATAGTATTCAGAGAAAATGCTCTGATAGATGGAAAGAGCAGTAGGTTGAGAAATAATTCTTATCCTTAGCAAAGGTACAGCATATGGAAACCTAGATTAAAGATTTCAGAAAGAATGTTGTCTTTATTGCCTTTCAAATAAGTTATTTTTCAGTTTTTGTGATTTTGTTGGGCTGCCAAATATGGTGGCAAGCTACCAACAATACTAACAGTCTAGCCGTCTACAAGATACAATAGTGATCCTAATTAAGACCCGCAAGTGAAAGCACAAGCAGATGAATGCAAATGGCAAAATTCAGCTGATTATTTATACAAGAATGAAAATTCTTCTCTCTTTATTAAATTCCTCTTTAGAGGCTAATTTTGTAATTGAACATTTCTCTAGTATTTTGAGAACAGTAATTGGAATGAGCAGCTTGAACTTGTTTTATTTGAAAAAAAAATAATGAAAACTAGCATAGTTATAACACTCTCCATAGCTTGTAAATGACATTAATAATATTTCTAGATGTTTCAAGTGAACTCTCTATTTGAATGACACAAAATTTCAACTTTTCTTTTACACCCTCTAAACATGGGGAGCGGGAATGACTTCAAAGCACACAGGGACTGTGAGAGATAATGTCTGATTTCAGAAGGGGCCCTTTATACACTCCAGTAACTGGTAACTCTCAGTAGACACCGCACCTGATGAGCAGATTTTCAGCCTGCCAACATATTATATAAAATCTTGTTTTGATCTTTGTAAGCTGAAATTTACTTCAGCTGGTACTAATTACATCAAAACTTCTATGACAAAAGACGGCATATTCTATCAAACACAGCTAAAACAAGAAATATCACAGTTCACACCTACCCATGTTGTCTGACCATAGGCCTTCCAAAGAGATCATCTCCAATTTTGGCTCCTACTTGAGGCAGGTGAGAGAATGGACTTTGGACCTATAGCACTACCAAAAGCTGACATATGCTGGAGGATTGCTGAGACTTGACAGCTTCTTTGATGGCATCACCCACATAAAACAGATGGAAATGTGGTTGTGAAATTCCTATACGTTGATTTCCTGTCTGTGGTATCAGCTAACTAAACAAATAAGAACTTCTAAGCCATATGGTCCTTCAACTGGCTCTTGATTTCTTACTCTAAGGGAAGGAGAAAAGTAAGCTTTATTATACACTACTGAACTGAAAATCCTTTTTAAGAAAGTACTATTATGATTATTTCCTCATACAATAGTTGATGACCATAAAAACAAGAACAGCAAACTGGTTTTAACAAAGACAGCTGGGGACTCTGTTTATTTTTCCCCTGTAATGGCTCTGTGTTGTGTTTCTAGAATTAGAGAAGTTTAGTCTGGCTAAGTATGCAAAAAATGTAGCAAGTTCCCATAAATTCAGAAATTGATAGACTAACAAAATTTAGTTCAACATATAGATTCTGATACACTTTATAGAATTGTAAAAATTATTGACTTAATATATACTGTCAAAAACCCTCCATGTTTCATACCAGCATACGTGATGAACTTACACCTACAGGCATTCCAGCCTCTTCCAGAATGGTACCTTCAGCTTTTCCTTATGGCAAGAATTTGTTTAACTATAAGTTTGAATCCTTTAGGAAAGAGGTGTTTTTAGGAAATTAAAAAATGTTGATGTGATAGTTTTACACTTGTACGAAAATAATATATGGAATTTTTTTGTCATTTCAAACAACAGTGGGGAATGATTTGCTAAAAGGCTACTTTTGTACTAAATTTCCCTCCATTCACTGAAAGGATTTTTCTCTGCTTATATTGTTGATGATATCTTAGCTCAAGGTGAACATGTCAGAATTCTTTTTTTTTTTTTAAAAAAAGGCAAGGTTTGCCTTTTCCCACCTTTTTTAGCTTCCTTTTGAGTGAAAGGGATAAATAATACAAAAATTGCTTGTGTTGTTCTTGCAAGGAAGAGATTGTTAAAAAGGAATTAAACTAGTACAAAATTAAAATTTGCCTGTTGTCAGGTATTGAAGCTCTTTTCTGTAGTGTGATTGCACTACACATCTTTCAGTGGTCAAGAAAAGGTAGCCTTGCAAGCATTGTTCTGAGGCACTTTCTCTCTGTAAGGGAACAGGCTAAGAAGTTAATTTGTTTTTGTTTAGACTAAGAAGTCAGCAGCTGTGACACGGTCTCCTATTATATGGGTGACCCTGTTACAACTCGCCTGTTATTAAACAAAATCTCTTTCGTTAGTTTACCTTGAACGCGATTCCCTGGCCACAGTGAAGGTGAATCTGATATAGCAGCTCACTGGAATTCAGAAAAACATTCTCTCTCTCTACATTTTTGTGTCTTCTGAGATGAGTATTGCTTGTGACCTGCCTTTTCAGGATGTTCACTGTTTTTAACAATGGAAGCTGTGTTCACTTCTCTTTTCCTGCAGTTCAAGGCAGGTTGCTTAGAGAGGGTGTACTCCAAGTTCTTTCACTGTGGTTACAAATAGTCCATAATTTTTCTGATAGTTATCACAGAAACACTAAAAAATCAACAGAGATCAAGGCTGCAGTGCTATGTTCTGGTGAATCACCAGAAGCCAGCAGATAGCCCTTCTTGAAAAGCCTGAGATGTAAAGATACAAAGTGGGAAAATTGTAGGGTGAGTGAGTGGGTAGTGATGGCTGGCCAACATCATGTCAGGTCCAGGGTTGGAAAAAGAGCAGCAATAGAGGTGAATTAATCAAGTGATGCACTGTTAGAAGGAGATAACAAAAAACGAAAAGACAAAATAAGAAAGTAAAAGGGGCATCAATGGAGAGGCAGAGAAGAAAAAAAATATGAGTATGGAAACTCTGAGGCAAACCATAGAGCAGGGATGAAAGTAATGTCCAGTAATCAGAAGAAGACATTGTCAGAATAAAGATTAAAGAAACTCTTCAGGACTGCTTCTCTTTATGTTCCTTCTTGCCTGAACATGCTTCAACATTGATGAGAACTTGTCAACAGAATCTAGGGGCAAGAGGGTTTCACAGGTCCATATAGGGTATTGAAAGAGGAGACAGCCTAGCACAGATTTCAGTTGCCAGTAACGAAAGGGATACAGAAATGGAAAGTTTTGGTGATCTAAGATAGGAGATAATAAAGCAGTTCAATACTCATAGAAGAAAGATTTCTATTCAGCACTTGTGGATCAGAAATTAAATTTTCTAACTTCTTATTCTTCTGTCCCCTCAGTAACAAGATGTCAAATCATAGAATCATAGAATGGCTAGAGTTGGAAGGGACCTTCAAAGGTCATCTAGTCCAACCCCCCTGCAAGAAGCAGGGACATCCCTGACTAGATCAGGTTGCTCAGAGCCTCATCCAGCCTGACCTTGAATGTTTCCAGGGATGGGGCATCCACCACCTCTCTGGGCAACCTGTTCCAGTGCTCTACAACTCTCATTGTAAACATTTTTTTTTCTAATATCTAATCTAAATCTACCTTCCTCTAACTTAAACCCATTAACCCTCGTCCTATCACGACAGGCCCTACTGAACAGCCTGTCCCCATCTTTCCTGTAGGCCCCCTTGAGGTACTGGAAGACCGCTATCAGGTCACCCCGGAGCCTCCTCTTCTCCAGGCTGAACAGCCCCAACTCTCTCAGCCTGTCCTCGTAGGAGAGGTGCTCCAGCTCTCTGATCATCTTTGTGGACCTCCTCTGGACCTTCTCCAACTGGTCCATGTCCTTCTGATGTTGGGGACTCCAGAACTGGACACAGTACTCCAGGTGGGGTCTCACCAGGGCAGAGTAGAGGGGGAGAATCACCTCCCTCGACCTGCTGGCCACGCTCCTCTTGATGCAGCCCAGGATGCGGTTGGCCTTCTGGGCCGCAAGGGCACATTGCCGGCTCATATTGAGCCTCTCGTCCACCAGCACTTCCAAGTCCTTCTCCTCAGGGCTGCTCTCAATTCATCCTCTGCCCAGCCTGTATTTGTGCCTGGGGTTGCCATGACCCAGGTGCAGGACCTTGCACTTGGCCTGGTTGAACTTCATGAGGTTGGCATGGACCCACCTCTCCAGCCTGTCCAGGTCCCTCTGGATGGCATCCCTCCCTTCCAGAGTGTCGACGGCACCATACAGCTTGGTGTCATCGGCGAACTTGCTGAGGCTGCACTCTATCCCACTGTCCATATCGCCGACAAAGATGTTGAACAGGACCGGGCCCAACACGGAGCCCTGAAGGACGCCACTGGTGACCGGTCTCCACTTGGATATCAAGCCGTTGACCACCACTCTCTGAGTGCGGCCATCCAGCCAACTCCTTATCCACCGAGTGGTCCATCCATCGAACCCATGCCTCTCTAGTTTAGAGAGAAGGATATCGTGCGGGACAGTGTCAAAAGCTTTGCACAAGTCCAGGTAGATGATATCCGTTGCACACGGATTAACAGCACGTTAATTTAGGAAGTGAAAAATTTTTATATAGACTGGTAAGAAAAAAGTTATTGAAAAGTGAAAAAACACATTACCATTTGTGAAACGAGTTACCTATAACTGATAAACTAATTATCAAAATAGCCTTCTAATAGTGCTAGTAATATATAGTATTATAGGTAGGAATAAAAATGGTCAACACAGTAATACACCTTGTGGCTCAGCTGTAGAGCTCTTGAACTGTGTGTTACCACAGTATTCTGACCTAGGAATTTGATGCCAATGCTCAATAGAAAAAAAACCAACCTGTTCCATAGCTCGCGAGACTGTTTCCATCGACTAAATGTTGATAAAGGAACAGTTTATTGCCAAGGAAAACACCAGCAGTTACTAACTGTCAGATGGTTTAACAAGTTAAGAGAGGTGGTTTTGCTTGTCCGTAGATGTTTCATTGATCAGAAGAATATTTCTTTAACCAGGTGCAGTTCCACAAAGTGAAATCATCAAGACAAAAGTTGTGGACAGACCACATTTGTTTTATCAACAACGTCTGAGAAATCGCTGCTGAGAATACACCATCTATATTGCTACTCTGAAGCTGTGTCTAGACTTACTTTCTATACCAGGCTCTGAAGTATCCTAGAGCTGTACTCCCTGCTTGAGTGAACCTCAGATGCATTTGACTTATGAACACTCTTACCCTTGCATAGAAGCTACAGAGCAGGAAGCAGGATGGCATTTCTCTGCACCATACATTTCTATGCAATCCAGAGATTACTATATGACATATCCCACACAGGAACTGGGAAGTTATCCCAAATCCATAACAACCTAAGAAAACCCCAAGGATACAGTAGTTTACTTTTTTTTTCAGTGAAAATCATGTCCTCTTACTAAGCGCCCTTCAAAGAAGAAAAAAAGTCAGATGTCTGCATGGCTGGTTCTTTATTCTTGCTTTTTTCACAGATAACTGAAATTATTAGTTGTCCCTGAATCAGTCACATAAGTGTCAAAAGATTGGAAACCCAAGGATATTGATGGTGATGTACAATTCTGACAAGAAATATTGTCTATGCTTCCAAAAGGTCACCATAACATAGAGCTTCCCTCATTTTTATCTGTCATCTCAGTTGTGACAAATAAATTTTGTTCCTTGAGCCTAGTACTTGACCCACATTGACTTGTGCTATGGATGCCTAGACTTCTATCCAGCTACTAACAGGCCAGAACTTCTTATTTCCTACTTCAGAACAAGCTCAGCTACATTACCTGCATGAAGGAATACTGACTGAAAAAAAAAAATGCCAATTTGGCACTAGGAAGCAGGAGCTGGATTGACAACTTTGATAGACAAGTGAAGACTACAGTTATTATTGTTTAATTACTGTGGCAACTAAACATGGACTTTTTGCTGAAATAATATCATGGTAACACCTTACTTATTGTAAAAAATAATAATCAGTCAACCTAGATTGCTATCGGGGCTGCACTTGAGTGAAAACTGTAGACTTAGAAAAGAAAGGTTAATAAAATACACAGAACAGAAAACAAGGTTAGAGGTGATGTTTTGCCTGTGAGGCTTTTTTTCAGAATGCAGAGGAAAAAGATTAGCTGCAGAGACAAGATGAACATTAGCTCCCTGGTTTCTCCTTTCTACCAATAACCTTTTAAGAGTCTTTCCAAAGCGCACAAAAGTCCCTGCAGCCATACTGCCACCTTCAACCTTGTTATCTATCCAAGCTTTCATTATATATTGCTACCAATTCTTTTCTTGCAATCTTTTGAAGCAGCCACAAATTATAATTGTTTCACATCCTTATTAGGAATTTTGATTTCTAAGTAATCTGACAACTTTTCATGTGTTTCCTTTACAGTTAGTGGGAAAATAAAAGTTTGTACAACAGCAGCTCTGATACTGACATTTTTCTTAGCAATTTGGTCTATGACTATATAAAACAAAAATATCTATGAAGAAACTGCACTGATTCATTTTGACTTATTTTCTTCTATTATGTCATCTTTATATTAAAATAAAGACTAATAAAAGCACCACAAAAAAATAAAACACTTGATCATCTCAACTCAGTTCTTACTATTGTTTGCTATGCATCTCCTTATACTACTTTTAAATATTTTATAAGCTTTAAAATAGCTGCATCTGAAGAGATTCATTTATTCCTACTTTTTAAACATTTTGCATACTGAGAACTGCACAGGAACAAAGGAAAATTGTAAAGCTCAAAGCCACTGCTCTTTAACATACAGGAGAAATAAGAATTAAAACAATTCACTGAAAAAGAATCAATGACTTACACTTTCAATTGTTAGGCAAAGTTTATCTGCTTGATCCCAGTTAAATTCCTTGACAAAAGTTGTATACTTTGAAGATCTAGGGGGTAAATGTTTCACAAAATTGAGCACCTACTGTTTTATAAATGCATTAAGGTCATTCAGTCCATTTGTCTTTTTGGATTTTTAACTTGACTATGGATTTTTTTTTACAAAAGACTTTAAATTAGAATTTTATGATTTTTCTTGCTACGAAGGGAATGGCTATAATGACTAGCTTACTATCTATCAACAATCATTTTGGCAGAAGAGTTGCACAAGTCCTTATGTTCATAGCTAGGCTCTATTTAATTTTTTAAATAATATTATATTTCCTCTTAAAAAATTGTTTCTTCTTGAACTGTTCATTCTTCACAGTTCAATGAACATCTTGTGTTCAGAGATGCTCTGAAGAAGATGAACTCAGTTTGCTCTAATGTGTTGTGCAATTCTGAATAGTGGCTTGCAAGATGAAAAAGACTGAGTATGTACATTGAGTGTCTTTGTAAATTTATGAAGCCATAGACACGTGTAGTGGCAGTACCACACAAAAAAAAAAAAAAAAAAAAAAAAAAAAGCCAGTTATATTTCATATTAATTTTGTCCACTGACTTTACCATATTTACTTGAAAATGTTGTTTTGATATAAAGGAACAGATTAAGACTCAAAATTTTAACACTTATGGTTAAAGTGCAGTCAAATCAGTAACTTGCATCATTGTATTTTTTAAAGAGAGGCATAAGCCCCATTAAACATTATCAGGGAAATATATTTTAAACCTCCAAATAGACCTTTTGTGAGGTGATCACCCACATTTCCCACACATTCTTTGCGTCTAAATTGCTTAGTGGCTTAAAGGGAAGCGATACACACCATCATGCATCCTGGCATTGCTCTGGAAGCATGGAAGAACATGGACAAGTCCAAACATTAACAACTTCAGTGTTCACTGCTCTGTATTCAAATAAATACTTTTCACCTGTGCATTCAGTTAGCATAAGGACATGGAGCTAACACAGTTTCTTTTTCTTTAAGTGCCATTCACAAGCAATAACGTATCTGTGGAACAGTTTAATCATAAAGAATATAGTTCATTCTAAAAAGGATTTTACCTTATTTGTTAATAATTTCTTTTAACTTTAGAAAAGCATTATCATACTTAAAGCAGGTAATCATGGGTTTTCAAGTTCTTGCTCTATGTTCATTCTCCTTTAACCACCCTACAACTGCATCTAACATCCAGGAACCCCAGTCAAAAACAAAGAGGAAATTTATTGTTACAAGAGAAAAAATCTGTGTCATGCACAGGATATACCGCTCTAGATAAACATTTCTGAGGATTATTTTTACATCTGAAAATTATTTCCCTTTGATCATTAAAATGCAATTAAATCTTCCTCACTTAGTGAATCCTATGCACCTTGTCAACAAAATGAAAGCTCAGCTTTGCCTTACTTAATAGAGAAAACTATGTTACAGATCAATTTTTATTCTACACTGATAAGAAAATATGACATAAATTTGAAAGGAAATGTCAGAAATCAAGGTAATTTTCAGACCTGTTCAGTTCAATATCCACTGCTATACAAATGATCATTAGGTGCTCAAACCAACAAGGTCTCTGATTACGTATGTTAATCAAGATTTACATACACAAAAATGCGCTCATGGTTTGCCCAATTTCTACCATCTATCTGATCAAGTTAATTGCCAAAAAATAACAAAAACATAAGAAGGAGGTAGCTTTTGCATTCCTAGATGGAACAGGGTGTCATGTTTTCTATATCCTATAATTTATACTTTTCTCAACTAGATCATATTACAACAAAACAGCACGTACTGCAAGTTGTCTTAGCCTGCCTCCTCCCTTGATTTTATTTTTTTTTAATGAACAAGAGTTATAGATTATTTCCCATATAGTAAAAGAACTAGAGATTGTTTATTTAGATTCACAGAATTGACCATAGCTACTATTGCAATGTAGAAATGTTTCCTTTAAAAAAAAATCTTATTAAAGCAATCAGCTCCAGGCATTGGTTAGAGTAGTACAACATCAGTATGTCAGAAAGTTTCTGTTCCTTGAGGGCTACTTTTTGTTAAATAGTTCTTCCCTGGACTGTCCATCTCTGACTAGGATGTGATTTTACGAGAAGTAACCCTAAGGAAATAAGGGAAATCAAATGATCCTGTAATTTTTCTGCTGAGCTTATATCTATTCTGGAACCTTTCCTACAATATATAACTTCTGTTAAAAGCTTCAGAGGAAGAAATCGATAGCCTGCTTCTTTAAAATCCTGATAATGTTACAACTACTCAAAGACTATTGTTAAATGGAATGAAAATTTTCTGGTTTACATTATGAGGTCTAAAATTAATGAGAGATTAGCTATTTGGCTGTCTTGAAATGTGGCTTTCAAAACTGAATGCTTACTTCCACCTAACCATTCTGTAAGTGTCATTTTAAACATCTTTTGTTAATTTTTTTTTTTTTTAACACCCTATTCTTGCTCTCATTTAAGGAATACAAAATATCGCTTTTTGATAGATGTAAACATACATTGATAAAATAATTATCTATTAAAACCCTCTTCAAGCCAGTAAAATGGAGCAGTACGTTTGTTTTCAGACTTGTAAATGGAGAATCCATAAAAATCTCAGAAATCAGATGAAGACCACTAACATCAGATGAAAAGTACACTTTATTCTACTTATTTTAATGCTCTGTCTGTATATCTTCACACAATTGGTATAACCTTATGATGGGGAATACAGGTGAATTATGAAACTGTGCTTTCTAGTTGTGTCTAAGAGTTCTTGGAAAAAAATGACATGAGATTTTGAAAGCTGGAGGAAGGGAAGGAAGAGTGATCATTAGAACTAATTTTTTTGAGAATCATTATTAGCTCAGAGAAGCCATTAATTGCCTTTCTAAAGCAGACACTCCTATTAATATAGTTGGCAATATTAATTGCTTCCAATGATTAGGTAAGACTTCATGATTTCAGCGATTTTTTTTATTGCTAATGAACTTGTAAAGTAATCCTTATAGATTTTTCAGGGTCTGGAAGTGAACAAATTTGATGAAGTTTACATGACAGAATGCAACACGCTAAATGATAGGTTTCTGCCTTTGTATAAGCTAGGGCAGGTGGTAAAATGTCACAGGTGATTTACACGTACACAAATTCTGTCCATGACTATAAATAGACAGAAGGGCCTGAAGTTGCATTAAATCTCAAAATAACTTTGTTATAACCGTAGCAGTCATATCATTGTTCTTACATTTTTACAATAGGTAAACCACTATCAGTCTTACCACATATTCTAGCATGGTTCTAATGTTGTTTTGTAAAACCTCATCTAATAAACATGAAACACTTAGGGGTTTTATGCTATATTGAGATCTGATAGATCAGCTCAAAGCATAATTGTTTGAATTCATTGCTACAAGCAGCTTACAGACTGTTCAAATACATGTATATATTTAGGTGCAAAATAGGATTCGGAAAATTCATGAAGTCTAAATATATCAGTAGCTCTTAAATTCAATTGTGTGGATGTAATCTGGCTCAGAAATTCACCAGATGATAGATTGGAAAGGCTTCCCGGGAGGAATCTATGAGTTTTAACAAATCAGATATTTTCTGGTGCCCTTAGCAAATATTCCCATTAAACAAATAATCCTCTAAAAGAACTGGCAAATCCAATTAAAATTCTCAAGGAATATAACTTAGTATAATTTATTTCAAACCAAATCAACCATTACAAATATATTGTCTATTTTGTTGTTTGAATATTAAACATAATGGGAAAGTGTTTGATGTAAAGCAAAGTATTTGTCTGAAGTGCTATAACCAAAACCATCTCTTCTGAAGATGCTCAGAAATTGTAAGTTATTGTACATAGCAAAGTAGGGACATCTGCAGGGAGTTGTTAACAATTTATTCTAATTTGTCAATGCTTAGATATTATTCTTGTTGGAATATGCTGCTGGATTTCAACGTGGCTACGCTTCATTTCCCACAGTGTGTTGGAAGCTTACATTAAAGGCTGAAAAAAAGTCTGTGCTCCTAGCGCAGTGAGAATATTAGATCTTTACTATGTCAAGAAAACAAAGGTTGAGCCTCCACTAGGTGTTTCCATTTCCGGAAGACATATCTTTTGTGGCTGTACATGTTGCTTTGTGTCTCCCACAGGTGAACTGAACAGGTTTCAGGTGGGACAAAAAACTCTTTCCTCCAGACTCTGCACCGTGTGCGCTGCTACTCTTTAAAGAAGACTGCAAGCTGATATATCTGCAAAAGCAAAGCTCTAGAGATCTTCTCTACACCAGGGGCTTGTATTCTTTTAATACCTAGGTCAATATATTGATATGCAAAGGCCTGTGCTTAACTTCATCTCACACATTTTCTCTTGTCAAGTATCTCCATCTCTGAAGCAAGAGCTCTAAATCACGTGTGAATTTTCATTTTTTTGTCTAGCAGCAGTGAACTGTCCTACCACTGATAGAATCAGGTTTCCCTTTTGAGTGTCTCTAGCAATACTGAGATGCACCAGCTAAGGAACTGATCCTTCACTTGTAAAGTATACTCTCCAGTCACAAGGAGGTAGTTTTCTCCAGGGGACGAAACATGAAACCTCTTGAATTCATAGAAAATAGGTGATAAAAATGATTATATTACTGTGCCTAATTTTTCTACCAGTACCTAAGATGTGTAAATAGCTTATGCCCCATATAATTTATGTTATTTCTTCAAAGGAAGTGGTTTTGTAGGTACTATTTGCATAAATGTACTCTTCTTTCTTACCAGAATCATTTCCTGCTTTTGGAGAAAGCAAGCTGTTCAGAGATGAGCATGTAAGATAATAATATTGCTATGAAAATATAATCTCTACAATAAAAAAAAAAAACAGATACTTTGCCTACTTATAAAGACTCCTTCATATGAACTTCAGTGAACCTTTTAAGTTTGTAGTTAAATTATGCAGTGCTCCTTATGTTAGGTAAATACTTATGTCCTACATTACTACAAGAAGAAATTTTGGGCTTCTCTGAATCAATAGCAATGTGTTTTCATTGAGGATAAGATGTTACCTGCACTTAGTAATAGGACCTGACTCAGAATATCTTGCCATAGTCTTCATCACATTGGCCTGCTGATAGAGACCTTCCATTGAGCACACCCTTTTACTTGTGCACGATACATACTCAGAAGACCAAAAGAATCTCTTTCCAAATCATTGTTCTCATTATTAAACTGCTGCAAAACTGACATGTTGAGAGCTAGCCAGCTCTTTGGAGAACTGACAGGGGACTAAAGGGCCAATTTCATTCTTAAGCTCCCCTCACCGAGTACAAGATCACACAAGTCTTGCTTAGGGGCAAGAGGTTACCTTGCCTGGGATTTAAGCTTGAATGAAAAATAAACAAAAAGAAAAGGATTTAGGCACCTATTTGAGGTAAAGCTCACATTGAAGAACAAGTTGGGTGTCAAGTAGACGTTCCTTCACCAAAGCCCCCCCAGAGTCTTGCATATAAATTATGCATATAGACTGGATCAGACTCCCAGAAAACATGAAATCTTTTCACAGCTACTGGGTTCTTGGAGATGGACACAGTGCAACTATCCATTTATTTAAAACATAATGGCTTCCCCAGGAACTGGGAGATGAAAGTTAATTCCTTCCTTTGCCAAAGGGACTTCTTCCTTTGGTGGTCAGAGGTAATAGGGTATACAGAAATAAGTAAGGTTCTTTGGATCATCAGAAAAGTGATCACAACTCCTCTGAGAATGACACATCCTTTGGGTCTTGGGTACTAAGTGGCTACTTCAACTGTCCTTTCTGTTTAAAACTCTCAGAATCCTGCATTCCTTCCTACAAAGTGACAAAGCAAGCTTCAACAAGCGTGTGGAATTTATCTTTCCTCCTCCAGCTGCCAATGTTACCTGGAGCTCTGTGGTTATTGCATTTGCCTGAGGATAAGCAACAAGGAATTGAAAGATTCCTGAAAGCTGAAAAGAAATTCAAACTCAGGTTGTGTGCTATCCACGTGCCACATACAAAGTGGATGGAAGTGGCTGTGGTGGGTATCTACTTTAGGTTGAACAAAAATTTTCAGAGATTGTTAGCCATAACCTAGTCTCTGTGATGAGAACAATCCTAACATAATATGGTAACATTTGTTGTGGGAAATCCAAGAAGACATATTTTATATAGAAGGTATAAACATAGACATTCAGTATATTCTTGTAATTTCTATCTTCATTAATAATCCAGCTTCTTACAAATATGTTTCCATATAAAGTCTACAAATACAACTTATGCTCAATTATGTAAAATAGGGACAAATAAGCTCATGGCTAATGCACCATTGTCAGACACAGAGAAATCACTTCTTGTCAAAAAAAGGTGATACAGTTAAGCGTGGTCAGTCTCCAGATCTGCTAGCTGTGCCCTGCATATCTCAGAACCACACATGCTCAGGGCTTCTATTACTTCTTGGTCAGAGATTATACGATTTAGTCTCATCCCTCTGGCTCTTGTGTGGTCTATCTATCCCTTCATAAAAGAAAATGGAAGGGATTAACTAGCCTTCAATGTGAAAAGAGATAAAGACTCAATAAAGATTTACATCATCTCTTAGTGATATAACACACTTTTTAATGTGTTTTTGCTTGACATACAGCCTCCGTACAATATGAAAGATTGCTAATGAATACAATAAAAGCCTAATATTAAGCTTTTTACTTTATCCAGGAACAGCCAGAGAATGCAAAGTTAAGGTCAATATTCAACATCTAAATCTTTGT
Organism: Tetrax tetrax; assembly: GCA_009806455.1. NCBI lineage: Eukaryota > Metazoa > Chordata > Aves > Otidiformes > Otididae > Tetrax > Tetrax tetrax. The sequence goes on along the minus strand of WHYT01015607.1, from coordinate 117,634 downwards.
GCTATGGTATTTTTCATGTCAGTATGATCCAAATTTTCTTTCAATTTATATTTCTTGGCATTTATCAGTTTAAGACAGTACTTCAAGATTTATTTAAGTATAGGATATTAGATCTAATTTTCACCTAATAGTGCAATCCAGACCTTTTGCTGTCCTCACGGGTGTACTAATGTCAAAACGACTCAGCATTCCAGGAATAACACAATGAACTAAATATGAAGGAAAATGTAGATAGAAAAAAACCCCACATTAAAGGTGAAGTATGTTTCCAATCAATCTATGTAGATGATTCAGCTAGGAGTATCAAGATTGTATAATGACCTGCACACCAGATTCCCATGCACAGCTGTACAAAGTACAAGGGCAAATGATCTGTGAAAACTTATTATTGTCACTGAAAGCCTAAGTAAAGCAACGTGTATTTGAAACCTTATCTGTTCCAATGAGATTTTATTTTAGAGAAACACCAAAAGCACAGCATAATTACGCATTAGCCTCTCTTGGCACAGCAAGGAACCCAACATTGACCTCCTTTGGACTTCTAGTTAAAATTACTTTCACTTCATAGCTTAGAAAAACCAAAATCTATTCTGTCTTCAAAATAAAGCTGCATTTATGTCTTCTCTATTGCTATAATATTGTATTATAGGTAAATATGCCAGAAGTGTGCATATTTGTAGCTTTAATATTTATGTATATGTGTATATGTCTACACATGTATATTTGTACATACATGTACATGTATATACATAGATGCATATGTCTGCATATATACGTATATGTATACCTGTACATTTTAAATTTATTTAATATAAGAAGAATCATACAGTTACTTCTTGGTAGCATTGAGGTATGCCTCCTTCTTTTACAGGTAACATTGCATTCTAACAAAGTATTTTTATGATTGCTCTTCAAAAATTACACGTGACTCAACTACATGCAGCTACTCACTGTACAGAACTGTGTGAAATCTCATTATGAAACTTGTAATCAGTTAAAGCTCACCTAGTTAGGGTTTTGTTAATAGCTTGACATTCACCTTAGGGTCCTCATAATGCTCATGTGATCTTTCAAAGGATGAAGTAACTGTACCAGTACAGATAGATTTTTGTTTGTTTGTTTTGAAGCAGACACTACAGGAAAGAGTTTTAAATAAATAACAGTAAAGGTAGAGAGACCAAGAAAAAATACTTGTTTCTTCAGAACAAGAACAATAAATTCACTTTGAGGGTAGTTACCATTGCTTCTGTTTCTCTGCCAATGTGTTTATATCAGCAATTTTTTGTTTGCTTAGCATGTAAATACAGATTGACTCATGCAAATATGTATGTACAAGTGTTTGTGCTGGAACAGCTTGTGAGCCTGTCTTGAGAGCTGATGTTGGCATGGGAAATTATCCAAAAAGGAAACAGAAATGGTGTCTCATGTGAAAGAGATGACCAAATACTTAGACAAGCAGAACATAATAAACATAGTCAAAAACTCAAAACAATAGTCAATCTTTTAGGTTAGGATCTGCAGCTTATTACTGGAACAGGGTTGTGCTGAGCATGGCACACAGACAAGGTGCCTACAGGCATTTTCTGAACAACTCACAGGCAACCTTTGGCTGAAGTATGTCATTTGATGAGTAATTTCAAATGCTGAGCACATTGGAACACGTCAGAGCATATTTGTATGTATTTCAAAAACAGTTAAATTTGTTGGATAAACCATTTTCTAGTGAAGCAGATCACTAACTGTGAGACGACACTAGAAGAATTTGGGCAGTTTCCTCTAAGTTTTCCTGCTTTTTTATTCCTCCAACTTACTTTGGAGTCTAATATCCACAGGCAAAATTAATCACAGGGAGAGGTTCAGCCTTGTGCATCAAAAGACAAAACATGACACAGCTACACAAATAAAACTCCAGGTGATACTCTTCGTCAGTTAGTGACTCTAATTTTTTCTGCTCAACAAAGTGCTTGCCTGAACTAGTTACATGTGGCAGTGTGACTGACCCCACTTTAACCCTGGGTTTAGGTGCGAATGGAAAACCTGTAACAGGGATAGCCAAATAACAAACTTGGTAAGTTTAGGAGGAACATAAATTTTAAGATTTTTTTACAGTATATTAACATCAAAATAATTTTAAAGCATAAAAAGCAACTCCTTTAATGAAAAACAAATTCTACTGCTACACTCTGCATTCCTTCCCTATTTTGCTCAGCTGAATGTTCAAGTTAATGTTCAACATATTTAATATTACAGATCTGGATGGATTGCATTGTTTATTTAGTTAGTTTCAACATATGTTCAAAATGCTACGCAAAGAGGTCAGAATAAGTTATTTGACATAGATTAAAAACACTACATTCTGTTTTAGAGCATGCAGATACACTAGATTAAGTTCCAAGATCTCTTTCAGCTCAGTGATTCAAAACATCAGATCATGCTTGATGATCATAGTCTGATGACTATAAAGAACAGATACAGATACAGAAGCTTCTTTCATCAACAGTCTATCTTTTGTGCCTTGTAGCGGTTTATTCAAAAAAAAAAACCAGTCACTGACCAGGAAATCATCTCTGAAACCTCAAAAGCTAGAGTAATGATGAGTATTTGGGCTGAGTCTGCTGTTTGATTTTTTTTTTTTTTTTTTGAGTTAGAAGGATTGATAAATATCCCTCCAGCAAGTAATAATTCTTGACTGACAGATTACTTCCTTCTTAGACGTTTTGAATCAAACTAACACAGACATTTTGATCGCACTTCATTCTTTTATATTAATACAGCACAAAATCCTCCCACAGCTACATGTGTCAGATAGAAATATTATATCTAATTCATAAATATTTATTTTTAACAAATCTTATGTCTGAAGCTTCCTGGATTGCTAACAAAAATGTAAACACAATAGATTTATCTTCTTCAAGAACTCTAAATACTGACTGTGCTCATTTGTATGGTGCAGATAAAGGCCGTGGAAGAGATGGACATCAGCCCTGTTGGCTTTTATTTTTACAGATCCCCAATGAATGCTCTGTAGTTCAAAATGTAAACAGAAATGGCTTTGCCCCAAGCTGTTTTTTTATCTAACATTAAATGCAACTTGGGGGTGCCAAATATTACAAGGGGACAGAGGATGAATGTTACAATAAGATCATGAAGAAGGTCATCATAATTGTCTGCCTCAGGCTTCTTCACAGGAGAGCTTTCAAGGGGTGCAGGTTTAAAGGCAGTGGGCCAGATCCAAATCTGCCATAAAGAAGCCTACTTCCTTTGAAGTCAGTAGAGGCAGTCTGATTTACACTGAAAGGAATACTATCTCTGAACAGGTAACCTAGCAATTCGATGATGACTAGTTAACAAGCTGTCAAAGCTTAAACACCAGTCATCCACTCGCCTGTAACTAAGAAAGTGACATACAGCCAGAACTATATGTGTAGCATTTAAGCAACTGCCACAGATGGGAAATTTAGCACACTTGCTGAAATTATTCCAGGAATCTCTAACCCATATTTGAGCATCAGCAACTGTATATAGAAATGCACAGTTATCAAGAATGCCATCTAGTGTACCCTCCAGCAACGCTCAACCATAACAGACTCTCTGCACACAGAAATAAAATGAAATTATTATGAACTGTGTATCACTCTGGATTGTGAAAGATAGAACCATTAATAGCAACCTGAGAAAAATCAGATGGCTGGATCTAATGGAAATCACATGGCTTTTCAAAGCAATTTAGAGTGTTTTGTTCTACAGGATGGCACAAGATCATTCATATACGATTATACAAAACTGTTCCAGTTCCATCCAGCCTGTCTCACTAAGCTTTCATTAGGATACCTTGTGGCAAGTCTATAACCAGAGCCCCCCACCCTTCTCTATCTCTGAATCTTCCTAAATGTAGGGAAAAAGACATTTTGTGAAACAAAGCTCCTGGATAATTCCCTGAATTTTCAGATAAGCATTAAGATGTGCAACCCCAGTTAAGATGCTTGATATGATGTTATCTGGCAAGTGGTTAATCTTAATCTTACTATCTCACAGTTGCTTTGGTATGCAATAACAAATTGTAAATACCTAAATGTTTTCCACCATCCACCTCACATCTTCTGGTTCTTCACACAAAAGACTCAATGACTGAACTTCATCTCTGGCTGACTTCCGTGATCGCACAATGTGTGAACCAACAACAAAGGCTTTCCATTACCCACTCTCATTTCAAATCTACTGACTTGTAGTGGTTTGCTGCTCCATCTCAAGCCAGTTTTCTGTCAGTTGTGGGCAATACTACTGTGAATTCTTTACATACAAATAATTTCAGTTTTTATACAGCTTACATGCATTTCCAAGAAAAAATCTTTCCATGATTCTTGTTATGTTCCACCTTTTACTAAGCAATTGCTCAGATGCATCTGTGATGCAACTATGTTAACACTGGTCACGTAAAGGCATTAGAATTTGTGTTCTACACTACACTGCATTTCACAGTAAACAACTCCTTCATTTTCATCTACAAAAACAAAGATTATTTAATGAGGAAGAAAGGCCAAACGAACAGGGAACTAATCTAGCATTTAACTTCCCTAGTCGCTATATACTTCCTGTACAGAAGTAGGCAAGGTGTTTAGCTCTATTCTAACTTCCTCCCTTGTAAATCAGAGATAAAGGCACAGCTGCCACTCTACACAGTTTTGTGAGGGTAAATAATGTGAAAGATCGTGAAATCTTGGAACAGAACAGTAGTAGAGGCAGATAATATTTCAGAGAGATCCAATGCTTTTTCAGCAGTGCTAATGCCTGCTCTAATCTCTGTAACATATTTGCAACAAGCTTTGTCAACAGTTCTTCCATTTTTTTTTAAATCCAGTAATGAAAAGGGTAGACACTTAAGGTGTTTAGTAAGATTGTCCTGAGCTCAATCTGCAGCTTAGCTGTTAGCCACACCATACCAACGACGCCGCCCCAGGGGGACAAAAGCTGCACTTTTGCTCTCTCAGATGGCTGCACAAAGACTGTGAAGACTGACACCATGTATGCTGCTAAAGAGTATGCAAATTATAGTTCAATAAACTGACTTACCACATGATACAAAGTGTTTCCCCTGCACATTTTTCATTGAACTGAAACCCATACATGATTTACAAAACCACTAATAAAAATCTGCAGTAAGAATGCATTTTCACTGTTATCAACGGAACTGCTCAATTCAACAAAAAGTATATGAATTCTAGCCATTAAGGAGTGGATTTATATTATTATTTATCAATTATGGATTAAGTAATGTCTTGGCAAAATACTAAGGCATAAACATCTTTGTGATCTATATTTTCCACTGTGAGAATGGAATAAAGTAGAATTAGAGCTCATGGATAAAAGTTTTGAGCAACCTTTTTAAGGTGGAAAAACCTTGTCTGCTGTAGAGTCTCCCAGCAGAGATTCTACACACTTTCTCACTCTAATTAATAGGTGGGAATTTAGGAAGACAACAGAACTAGAAGAAAAAAAAAAAAGATCAATATTGAACATTTAGGGAAACCAACATTACATGCTGAAAGACTTGTCTTTTTAATACAAAGTTTACTTCTACTCACATTGCAGAGCTCTTGATGCCCCTTCAAACTGTTGATATACAACAAGCATCACTCTCCAGTTCCATTAGTTATAATACCTTGAAAACATCTGGATAGCATTTCGTTATTGGTGGATGAAGTAAAAGTTTGACAGAAGATTGCATCTTTACTATCCTGGGAACATCAACTGCATCCTGAAAGTAAATATACTGAGGAAACTCAGAGGTAAATAAATACCACATGTATGAGAAAGAAAAAAAAAAAAAGAAATAAGCAAAAGATTATTTAGTAAACATAAACTGAATTATTTTGGATAAGTCAAAGAAAGAGTGCACAGTAATCAAAGTGAAAAAATGGGAGATTGCGTACTATGCATTCATATGTAAAAACTTCAGAATCTGACCATAATTTTATCTTTAAATACAAGATGACATTTAATGGTATTTAAAAGACTTTAAACTGCATATGTAGATGGCAGAATAACTCAGTAAGTCAGCAGGCACAAAGGGACCGGAAAGTAGATCTGTTTCTTGATAAAACTAGTATGACTGCCTTGACTTCACAGTGTCAAATCTGGCACCAATTTATGCAAGATCTACTCCAGGGAACTTGGATATTTCTTCTTTCTAAGCAACTGATTGATTTCAGCCAAGCAACCTCTCTGAGATCTTCACAGTCTTTAAATGACGAATGCAAATTTTCAGCTGCACAATGAAACATTATCCAGATCTCCAGATGGCCCCCATTTCATATTCTCAGGGTCCGGTATAACTGCTCTCCCAACATGATATGTAGCAGGTCTATGATACCTGAGTGACAAATGGGTCTATGTAAGGAATTGCTTTGGCAAGAATTCTGTACCTCTGTGCAAAACGAACCCTGTGAACTCCTCTGCAACACACAATGCAAGAAAGCTCCAAGCAAGTATGAATGCATGCAGTTCTCTCCTTGCACCAACAGAAGAAATCTCACCTTAATTAAATTATGCTGGGCCCAACTTCAGTCACTGTTTGTTGAAGACAATGTAATTTCTTGTGGTTTAAGTCACATTACTAACAATGAAAAGGGAAAGTTTAAAGCTACATTGAAAATGTATATATATATTTTCCTATAATATTAACAAACAGTGTGTACTTCCCAAGTGTGCATTTCCCAACTGCCAAAGAGATTTTCTCTTGATATTTCTTCCATTGAAGGGACAAAAACAGAGCATGAAAATACATAATAAGCCATCTAAAAGATGATCAAATTATTAGATAAATAGCAAAGGGCAAAATTTATAACGAAAAGATCTGCATCTGAGTATACATAGTGGGTTGTCTACAAGCTTTCACTTGAAAAAAAAAGCAAACTATATGAAAGAAGAACATATCTCAAGGTTCATAATGATGACTGACAGAGATTTCAGTAGAATTCAGATAGGAAAAATTTTATAAGGTAGTTGATTGGTTTAAGAGCCACCATTTTTGGTGGCACAGTTTTCTACATACACTTCATATTTTCCAGTAGCATTTTTTAAGTGTGAATGCAAAACCTGGATTCAGTTTGAGTCCTGAAAAATGTAGCAGTTCTTTATGCTTATGTTTTAAAGAAACACTTTTTGAAAGTTGGAACTGATGCAGAAAAAAAAATAGTCACAAAAAAAAAGTCAAGTTATAGAAAAACTACCTTAAAATTCAGGGATTACAGACCTCTACCTGATTAACTAATCAAACAGAAGATTTAGAGGTGACTTAACTGACAGATATTAACAGTGAAAATACGGGTTCTTGTTTAAAGCATAGCAAACAATAATTGGTGAAAGCAAAGTCAACCCTCTTCAAAAGAATAGAAGGGGTAGGTTTTTAAGAGTGAGGGTGAATCATCATCATCGGAAAAAAAATCTCAAAAGAATTTATTTATTATCTCCCTTTATACCTTCAAATCGAAATGTTACATGAAAATAAACAGGAATAAACACATATTTTCTAATTTTCCAGTCAAGAGTAACTAGGCAAAATGATATGCCAGGGTTCAGAATAGAAATTCAGTTGTTCTGCTTGGTTTTCGGTCTCATCGGTTAGACTCTGTGAATCCGCAAAATTATATGAGCGGAATTATTCCATGAAAATTCTTCTTCAGTAATTTTATACAGTATTAAGCATATTTTCCATTCCTTTTAGCAGAATTACCTTTAACAAATTTGGGCAGGTTTATTCAGCAAATGGTCAGACATCTGTATTGAGAATGGTGAGTACATAATAATAGCTACCATATCTTTAGTTAGAGTAAAGACTGGACAATTTATACTAAAGCTTCATTTGTACTGCAAACAATTCAGTAATTGTTTTATTAATTTTAACATTAGTCTGTTTCCTAGAGGGAAGTAATTTTACAAAAATTTTTATTATGAATTCAGTACGTCCTATTTTCTAAGGAAAAGACTAATAAATGAACTTACATAAGATTCTGAAGATAAAATCTTCTAAATTAGTGACGGTATTCTGATTACTTCCAAACATGTGAATTTGGTGAAAATGTTGCACATTCAGGAAAGAATAGATGTGTCTATTTTCGTACCACAATAAACTTTCTGGCAAACATTCACCATTATTTATAAATGAAGATTCTTTGTTTTTACTTACATTCCTCATGCACTTCTTTTCTGAAAGAGCATGATCAATTGTTGAGTTTGCAGCCATATTCAAAGAAACTGTAGCATCAAGGAGCGGGTCATATCTTCACACCCCAAAGGTACACAGAATTTAAAAGTCATCAACAAAGCCCAACATTGGAGGCAGTTGAATAAGTTAGACAAGCACGTGACTCCATCTTTAGAAGGTAGGAGCTGATTTTGTATGATTCTGATAAGAGAAAACTAAATGTAAAATCTTAGCCCAAACAATAAAACACATCATAGCTTAATTGTTGTAGAAACAATTAAAGCCTTCAACTAAACTTGTGTGAACCAGAGAGAAAAAAAACTTTTATCTTTCATCTTACCTCTACTTCCCCTTTGTGAAAGAAAAGATTCTAGAAATTTCCTCAGGCACTTCCCTTATTTTGAAATTATGAATATCCAAGCAAGTAATAAATGTGACTATCTTAGAATCTAACCAAGAATCTGAACCGAGTCTTTGTATATCAGGCATCAAAAGTACATACCAAAACATTGTAGATTAATCTATGTAAAAATCATCACCATTTGCAAATCATAAAGAAGACTACTGTTACGGGAGCTGCTGGGTGTTCTTTTAAGCTTGAGACTTTATGAGAACAGTGAACTGTTCAGAACCACACTGCTCCTTCTGTAACAAGAATAGGATTAAGTGATGTATTGGTCTGCTAGTACAGTCTTAACACTTCATACTGATAGAAAGCCACAGGTGCAGAGGCAAAATTAAAAAAAAAAATACAGAAAGAAAAGTTAAACACCAGTATATCAGGGCTGGAATATTTCTTAAATTTTGGGCAGCAGGAGATACAGCTGCATGCACAAGTAAGATGGAAGGAAAGTTTAAACACAAAACAAATTATGAAGTATACAAGAACAAACCTTTTGCATGTTCTAATCTGGACCATCATGTGAAAGAAAGGCATTTAGAGCAAAAAAAAAATGTTTATGGTGTGATGTGGAGCATTAGCATTTTCTTTATATATTTCATATGATAAATAACCCAAGTGACTCGCAGAAAGTCACCAAGAATGTTTGAATGCTCCAACTGCCAGATGAGCTAGGCGATAGCTGCACATCACGCAGCCCCATTACCCCTCATGGACTGACATGTGATGTGAGACACTTGAGAAGTCAGGCCAATATTTTTAATAATAATTAAAATCTATTTGGATCTGAATGTATTCTATAGTGAGTATTGCATCTTTCATGCAGAAGTAAACATAGTTTTCTCTAAATGGAGGTACAAATTCTTTTATTTAAATCTAGGCTTTAAATCTAAGATTTCCACTTTCTCAGTTATGTGAGATGAGTTTGTGAAGTGCATTAAGCCTGAAGGCAAGTCTCCATTGCATAAAATAGTACAATACATAGATCTGTGCTCTGTATTGGCAAAGTCTATTAAATCCACAGGGCACTGTGTAATCAACAGACTATACAAATGCTGTGGGGCTGGTTTTGAACTTCAGCTACTTACAGTTCCAGCTCTGCAGTTAGCCTGGCCAAATCCAATTCAGATATCTTCAAACAGAATCATAGAATCGAGGAAGTGGACCTGTTGGACTGAGTCCAGAGGAGGGCCACAAAGATGATCAGAGGGCTGGAGCATCTCTCCTGTAAGGACAGGCTGAGAGAGTTGGGGCTGTTCAGCCTGGAGAAGAGGAGGCTCTGGGAAGACCTTATAGTGACCTTCCAGTACCTAAAGGGGGCTTATAAGAAAGACAGGGAGAAACTCTTTAGTAGGACCCGTTGTGATCAGACAAGAGGTAATGATTTTAAAATAGAAGGGGGCAGATTCAGACTTGATATAAGGAATAAATTTTTTGCAATGAGGGTGATGGAACACTGGTGCAAGTTGCCCAGATCTGCAGAAGTAGAAAGAGCCAAAGTAACTATACTTTCTAGAGAACACATATATTTACATAATTACTTCAGGAAAACATTTTAAAGGTTTTGTGCTGTCTTCAATTTCCTCTTAAAAAAAAAAAATAAATAAATCTGTTTTGGAGAAGCTTCCTAAATGACACATGACACAATGGCAGGAGAAAACAGAACATTTTTCTCCTCCCAATCAGGGCCTCAAAATAATAACATTTTGGCATTACAGAGAGTGATTTTTTTTTTTCAGTCAGCACCCACTTTGTCACTTCTAGCTGAGTAGCAACAATTGAGAAAACACAAAAGAAAAGTTAGCTTTTGTGCTCAAAAAATCCAAACACTCAAAAAAGCCATATTGAACACTACTTGCCCAGCAGGTTGGTGGGTTTTGCTTGTTGCCATTGTCTTTTTTTGGAGCTAAGTTATAGAGAGAGGACTGAAAGATGAGATCCAGAGCACCTACTTTGTGACTGAAATGGAAGTTGGATGAAATGTAGGCAGTTAAGTCCAAGAAAGTGATCCAGAAAACCCATGCAGCAAGTCGTTGTCAAAGCCAGCAGACACTAACACTCCAAAAACACCTTTCTGTTCAGCCTAACATGTTTCCCAGAAGCTTGTGCTTGTGCCCAGCTCCCGCCTTGTCTCCTTGGTCCCTCCAGGACGAGGGACCACATGCCCGGTCTCCAGCTGAGCTCTGTGACAGGCTGGTGTTGTGCTGTGAGCTTGGTGGGGCAAAGTTCAGCCCAAGGAACGGCCGCTTTGGTAACGTGCAGGAACTGGCCTGTGAAGTGAGATGGCAGCACTGCTTCTGCCCACATTCTAGGGAATTTGTCCTGCAGGTTTTGATAGAGCTACACATTACTTGTGTTGCATTCCCTTACAGTTTATCTTCAGCTTTGCAAGCCATGGCAGTGCTGGTACCAAGGTTTCCCTCTGGGAGATGCTGTCAGGGCCTGTCCAGCTCCCTGGGGTCTCCCCCACCCCAGCCCTAGCGCAAGACACCTTTCAGCCCCCCAAGGTCTGTCAGTCCCTGTGCTGGGATGCCAAATGCAGCCCTGCCCTGGCAGCCCACCCATGGCTCAACATCCCAGCCTGTCCCTGTCCCCAGGGAGGTGTCCAATACCCAGGGCTGGGGCTGCCCTGCTCCTGGCTGGAGCTGAGATGGACCCTGGGTGCTGCCCCAGGGACTCCCACAGCCCCTGACTGCCCTCCATGGGGAGCCACCATCCCACGGGGTGTCCTGGCAGATGCCCCTTCACCTGCCCTGTGTCGCTGCCCATCATGGGCTTCCTCAGTCTCTGCCCAGTGTCCAGCCTCCCAGCGCAAAGGAAAATGGCCTCGGCCATTCCCGCTGCTCGGTAACTCCTCAGCAACACGTGATCAACTTGGAGAATAAAGACACAGACACTTTCCTCAGCTGACTTTTTTCTTTTTTCTTCTCTAGCATTAAAAATACTCCACTGCACCCCTCAGAGAGAAAAACAGCATTACAAGCATATTGAAACAAGCTGTCACAGCCCTAAAATTTCCTTTTACGAGCTAAGGAAATTCCATTATTCCGGAATGACAACCATAGCGCTTCTGAGAAACCCCTGTAAATCTTGATTGTGAGCAAGCATGTTGTTTTAGCCAAGTTTATTACTAGGAAATGCTGGGGAAAATGTGATGAGAAAGCCTATTCTCAGGAAATCCAAAGCAATAGTGAGATCGAAACTGCGGGATTTTTCCCTGCAGCAAATCAAACCCCTAAAACCTTTAAAGGTTTGCTCATCATTACACAAATGCCTCTACATAAATCAGTCAAGTATAATGAGGCAATAAAACTTAATTCATGCGCAAATATCCTGGCAATCAGCCATGCTGGAAAGAAAATTCAGAGCACTAAATGGGAACTTTGAAGGGTTTCCTGAAGCATGATTTAGGCAACTTTTGCCAGAATGCGATATGATCTCCTTAAATTCATAACTATTTTCATGCATATTATTATGTTTTGCCACAACTGAGAACCTCTGCAGAACATTTTTGGTTCTATAGTTCAGCTTCTGTTAGCAATCCAATAGAAATAATATTTACCAAAGCTTTACAACCAACTTGTAAAAATACACTTGGCATCAAAACTCAAAACTTGGCATATGAAGGACTGGCTAAAAGCAGCCCAAAAGTACTTTCCCTCCCTTCCCAAATTTTGCATACAAATAAACAGGAGCACTCTGAGTTATTTTTATGTATTAAAAGACTTGACTTAATATTTTCAAACAGATTTTTTGCACTTGTGTAATTCTAAAATGGAATTAATCCAAGCAAAATACCACAAAGTTCATATTGATGCCTTTTATTAGAGAGGTTAAAAATAGCTAAAATTTAGCTATAAAATAAAAAATGTACAAGTAATTTCTTATTCTAGATGATGGAGAAATCACATTTGAGCTTCTTAGAGGCTATACATTGCCTTAGTGCTTTGAAGAGGACATAAAACCACCAGCCCTGGACACACAGAGATTATCTCTTATTAATATCAGAGACAAAAGGGAATAAGAAGCAGCTGAAAGCATGGAAGAGCCTTGAGTCTGATTCAGCTTATGTTTAAAGAGGTCCTAGCTAGGCCTATTTTCCTTTTGTCCCTTCCTTTTAGTATTGAGCCACTGACTTTAAGAAAGAAGAAAGTTTTGTTTCTTTGGGCAACAAAAGCCTAGGAAGACACACAACATACATTTTGTGCAAGAAGATTGCCCCTTTCTGGACCCTCAATTTTATCACACAGTTAAGTTAACTCAGCATTCACTATTAAATAAAGTATGCCTTACGTACAGTGAGAGTCCTGCCATAAGAACTCATCAAGAGAGCTATGAGTTGAGGACCTGTGAGGAGGTATAGAGCTGTAAGAAAAAATAATCCAAGACTCTAGCAGACCCCAGGGATTCTCAAGATTTTGAGGACCAAACCACTTTAAATACTCGAAGGTCAACCATTCAGTCCTTTTTCTTCCCCTCATTCTTGCTTCACTCTCTCTCCACATTGACATAAAGAATGATGTGAGGGAAACAGTGAAACTCCTTGAACTGTCCTACTCTTGGACTCCTAAACAGATTTTTCCTTGGAAAGAGAAATTTGTCCCAACATCCAGAGACCAAAAGAAGGAAAAATAAAGTCAAGTGAAGAGTTGTATGTAGGGCTTTTTTCCACCAAAGCTCAGAGGGGATTCTGGCAAGAGACAATAGCCTGGATAGAATCAGAGAATATAGTTGAAGGAATGTCTGAAGGAAAGAGGAACCTCCTGAGATGAAGCCGAGAAAGGCTTTTTTTTTTTTTTTTAGGTCTATCCAGAAGCATTACCCATTTGGGAACACAGGCCTGGGAAGTTTTTAAAGCTGTTAACTGGATCCCTTCAGGTAGACACTGAGCTGAGGAGTGGAATGGAGAGACGGATTAATATGAGTGACTCAGATTACAAGTAAATATTGTTTAGGAGTAGTTCAGGCAGTATGAATTTTTGCTTATTTCTTCCTTTTTTCCCTTTTTCCCCCCCTTTTTTTTTCCTTGAGACCTCAGTTGTTATGTATGATATAGACAAACAAAAATTACTGGTCCCCATACAGATCACCTGGATGAAAATCAAGGGTTTCTGAGAGCTCAAATATAATAAGCTCGTGATGCCTTGTGGATTTAAAAGCTTTCTGTCCATGAGCTCTGTGACTCATCCATCTTCAGAAGCCAAGTAAATTCTCTCAAGTAATTCAGGAGCCTACTGGCTCGGACCCATGACAGTGCAAGGGTGGCTCAATTGCTGTTACTATGGAACTACTACGAATGTTCACAAGCTCTTCCTGGTTTTGAGATAATGTGACATAAAATAAATCTCCATTGAACAGATTCAAACCCCCTGCCAGACACAGGCTCACAGCATACACACAGACAGTTCCTGCAGTTCTACTGACGGGTAGTAATTTGTTAAATTGCCATAATTCTGGATGGATTCAGGGCAAAGGTCTCATATATTACAGCTACAGAAATGAGTTTCATCTTTTTATTTGAAACTCTATTGCTATTTCAGTAAGGCAAGGTTAGACATGACAGCTACGGCAACACTATCACTATTGCCGTTTCATTCCTTTTACTTGGAAACTGTTCTACCTTCACTTTTTCTCCCTTATCAACTAGCAGAAAAGAATATAATTCTTCACAATGGGATGCAGTGGGTAGACATCGTTGATGTCTTCTATTTCTCCCGTGTCCACAGTTTCTATATCACTTCAGTCTTTCCTTTTTAAAAAACAACATCACCCTGTGAAATTCGCACCCATAAATTTAATCACTTATCTGTGGTTGGTTGGCAAGAATCTTGTACAAGGCTCCTGCACGTACAAAAGTTCAGGAAGAGCCTTAGGCTTTACAGCACTCTTTCCATGATTTTCTAATGTCCTTTTAAGAATATTATGATTAAATATCTTAGCAAAATACACATTCATCCATGCATTTACCACCAAAACTATTTTTAGAAAAAAAAAATAAAATATTTTCCCAAGCATAGTTGGGAATAGGGGTTTCCGTAAGGACTATTTTGCTGGAAGGCTCCTTGCAAAATATAACTCATTTTTGAAATGTGTCGTAGTTTAGCCCCGATCCGGACCAGACTACACAGTCTCTCTCTCACTCCCCCCACCCTCCGAGAGAATAGGGAGAGATAATTTAAGAAAAGAGAGATAATTAAGAAAAAACGACTCGAGGTTTGAGATAAGGACAGGGAGAAATCCTTACTGTCACGGGCAAAAACAGACTCGACTTGGGGAAAAACTATTCATTTATTACTACAACTAGCAGGATAATGAGACAGAAAAACAAGATAACCTCCTCCACCCCTCCCACTTCCCAAGCTTAACATGATCTACCTTCCCCCCCCGAGCGGCACAGGGGGGAAGAGGGAATGGGGGTCGCGGTCAGTCCATCATGCGTTGTTTTACGCCGTTGCTTCA
>WHYT01015607.1:21603-90483 GCA_009806455.1 Tetrax tetrax | reverse complement strand
GGACCTCCATGGGCTGCAGGGGGACAACCTGCTCCACCATGGTCGTCACCACAGGCTGCAGGGGAATCTTGGCCAGGAGCCGCATTACTCCTCCCCCTCCTTCACTGACCTTGGTGTTTGCAGCTGTTTCTCTCACAAGAAAAGTTCATTCTTCACAACGGGCTGGCAGAAGCCTCAAAAAAGCCTCTCAGGATCTCTTCACCTTATTCATTTCATCCCATCTTCTCTCCTCTCCACCTCTTGCAGCCAGACTGGGCTCAGTTGGGCCCAGTCGGCCGCCTGGCGAGAGGCCAGAGGGTGAGGCCTGCAAGGCCCCGGAGGCCTGCGCCTCCCCCTCTGGGCCTCTGCCCTTGCTCAGCTTCGTCACATCTTCTCTTCTCTTTTTTTTTCTGTTTTCCCCTTCTTAAATACGTTATCGCAGACGCATTATCACGGGACATTCTGCTACCAATTGGCTTGGCCTTGGCCAGCAGTGGGTCCGCCCTAGGCCCGGTCGAGTCCACTGAACAAAGGGGAGCGACTTCTAGCAATTTCCTACAGAAGCTACCACCTTAGGCCCCCCTCACTAAGCAAAACCACAACAAAATGGCACACATTTAGGTTTTCTCCCATTCAAATGAGTGGAAGTTGTGGCACTGACTTCAGTGTTGACAGGATCATATCCAGTTTGCAGATCTCCCTAGCTTGAAAATTATGTTGTATCATCACACCCCTCTAATCCAGGCTGATTTTTTACAAAGAAACAAAGTTTCCTTAGACCATGCTTCTGCTTTGATCTTTTATTTCTATTTAATTAAAAACTCTAAATCATCTTTACTTTGCCAGAATACCTCGTATCCCTGATTCATTTTCCCTTGGCCAGATGAAAAAAGATGACTCTTGGCTGCGTTTCATTTTTACCTTTGCATAGACTGTCTAACAAAAGTGACAAACATTCTTCTTATTATTCATTTGCAGTCTTTTGCATTGGTACTTCTCTACAAAGACCGTAACCTTTCTGTCCTCCTTGTTTCCATCCTCGTAACATTATCAATGAAAGACATTTGCTGCCTACATGTAGTAAATTCTTATTGGAACACCATAGAATTTT
Source organism: Tetrax tetrax (assembly GCA_009806455.1). Classification (NCBI taxonomy): domain Eukaryota; kingdom Metazoa; phylum Chordata; class Aves; order Otidiformes; family Otididae; genus Tetrax; species Tetrax tetrax. The sequence goes on along the minus strand of WHYT01015607.1, from coordinate 89,393 downwards.
TTTAAATTTTATTTTCCCCTGCAGCACAAAGAAGCACTGTGCGTGGAAAGGATTTTTTGCAATGGATACATTTGGCCTCACTAAATAATTACAAAATAAACCAGAAGGAGCTAGCTCCAACCATTATATGGGAGATAAACAGTTTTAAAAACGTAGCCTAATTAAATAATTACTCAATAGACCAAAACAATTCTGATCTGTCATGTAGCTAATGTGCAGTTTTCAAAAACTACCTAATTAAAGTAATTACCCAATAGAACTGATGTTTCAAAATAAGCCACTTCTTTTCTTTGGGTACTTGGTGCCCAGATTAAAACAACCTAATTGCATAATGTCTTTAAAAAGATATTCTGATATATCAATCAGTAACATGGGGTCTTGTCCCACTTCTATTACTTTTCAGCTTTTTAAATTGCAACTCGGTTGAAGACATCACAGAATTCTGTGATCTCCGAGTGTCAGATGAGGGGTCGTTTCAGTTCCATGTAAAAATCTAGCTTGCCTCTTCAGTGATAGTGTGACTCTTCATTTTTCTGTTTGCTATACTGTCACTTAAAATAGAAGTGTCAGAGACCCCTTTGTAAATGTAGACTCTTTGTATGACATCTACTTCTCCTACCTTAACACTATTATACATATTTGAAGTGCCAGTGTGACACACCGTCGTTGACTGGCCGACACTAATCATGCATACATTTTAGCAGCAAAGCCTTCTTAATACTGAATGCATTTCATACAAATAAAATTGCGCTTTGCCTAGAATCATTTAATCTTATAGAACATTTCTCCTTCCTCCTCTCCCCTCCCCTCAGAATAAAAGAAAGCATCAGCAAAAGCGTAGTTTTGCCAATATGACTGTGCTTACCCTAGCGATTTCAACAGCACAGTTCTGTCAATCACACATCACACTTTACCACCCTCCTCATCAACATAGCTGCTCCAGCAAAATTCTGTATTACAGACCTGACCTGAGTCTCATTAAAGTGGCCAGGGGTCATAGGCTATAAAGTCACACAGACATGTTTGGAAAACAGCAACTTCCTATCTTCTATTCAGTTTAATTGGTTTTGAAGCTAAATGGAAGTTGACCTTGTTTTCAATTTTTGACCAAAAAATTTCCATGGCTACTGTTGATTTATTTATTTTTTTTAGCCACAGAAATCTGTTACCTTTTCAGCCAGTTGTACTCTGAGAATTCAGCTGTTTTTAAATCCTGTTCATAGGGCTGTGCTGGGGGGCGTTGAAGTAGCATCCAGAAGAAGAAAGATATCTGATTAGGACCAAGAAAATGGGATAAATTTTTCTAACACCTGGAAGCAGCCTAAAGAGACGAAGGAGGAAAAAGACCCTAAATACCAAAAGTGCCTTCAACAGGCTCAGTCTGAACTTCCAGAACACCTTTCTTACTTCGGTGAAAGACGTAGCAGCTTGCTGGCTGTAAGAAGAGTAGTCTTGTATTTAGGAACTTATATAAAGCTTCAGATACTTAATTTTGGTCATCAGTTGAATTTATTGTGTTTACTTTTAGAAATATACTTAACCTTCTGTAACTGTCTGCATTGGTAGCTGTAATTAAATGGTATTTGTTATTCATGTTCTATTTACGATACCATAATGAAGCCTGTAGCACGTCTATTCTTGTATTAACCTAATTGACTCCAAAACTTCACAGACATAATATGAACTAGCTGAAGTCCTCTAGCTATGACAGTGAAATCCCAAGTCTTCACCACAGTATGACAGCTTTACTGTTTGGAACAGCGAAAGACAATTGATCCAACAGTAGACAACACACTACTGTCCAGCGGAGCTTTCATTTGGAACAGACCGAAGAGCGTGTTGAAAAGCCAGCAGAGAGATAAGAGCCCTGAACTTAAATCAAAACCAGGCCTATTAAAATAGTGAGCCTACTTTCAGGATTTTCCCTTGTTTAAGATTACCCAAAGTGACAATATGCCAAAAGAAATAATTTTGTTTCAGTCTGGAAAAAAACACATTAGTTAATAATGCAAAGCTTATCCATGTTTTTACAGTAACTGCAACTGAGTAACTAAGATGATAAAATTGCAGTGCAGAGATTTTAAAATCTTTATATTTCATAGATACAAAAAGATCAAAGGTATGATCCCCATTGGCCTTGGAAAGAACTTGTATTTTCTTTTTGTAAAATCTCTGTAGCAAATACAGCAACAACCCATATTTTCCACTAAAGGGCAATGAAGTTTTCAATTTCTTTTAAAATTATCTTTTTCCTCCTTAGTCATATCAGTCATTAAAAAATTTTCATTAGAGTGGATCTTTCACATACGTGATGAAACTGACTTTGACTCCTGGGAGAGTACGTGTGGTTATATGGGTCTCTGTTTTGCGAACAAAAATCCTACTATGTATTCTTTGTGGATACAAGGGAGGGGGCTTATTAAGTATAGGGTCAGGACACACATTTGAGGTATGTAAAGATGTAATTATTTTCTTCAGCTGCCAAAGGGCAAGCAGACTGGCACAGCCTGTATATTTTCTGTCTCTGAAACTAAAAATGGAATGAGCAGTCCCATTCTGCAATTTTTCTTGTATCACAATTGAAAGCATAATATTCTGACTTCTTCCAGCATTGAGATCAATCCTGAAATAATTTCATTCTTGCCATTCATTGGTGATTAGTGCCGTGGAAAATTAGAGGGGGGAGAAATCTGAAGAATTAAAAAAAAAAATTAATTACAATGCTACCTAAGAAAATGAGAGACTGAGGATAAAAGACAAGTTTACATAAGATATTTGCAGTTTCCATTTCAACCTTTTTCTTCTTTGTTTTCAGAATGGGTCAGTGACCATGTCTGGGGTTCAGTTGTGATTGCCTTGTGTGACTGGACAGAGGAACAAGCATATGCATGCTTTTCTTTGCTTTTCTTTTATTCAAAGCAATGTACCTTTTTTAAGGACTCTTAGGCCACAGAACAAACTGCCACAGAATTCTAAGGATCTCAGGTGTACAAACAGGCTCAAAGAGAGATTAATTAAATGCATAGAGGATGGACTCACTAGTGGCAATTAACCACAACAGTCCAGATCCAACCTTTGCCTCAGAGAGTCTCTACATTGCTGATTAGCCAAAGATGGGAGGAAGTATGCCAGTGACAGAGATACTGTATTTGCCCTAGTTCTTAGAATGCAGTTTCCCAACAGTTCCAGACGATGTAAGTACTGAACTTCCTCCCACCCTGGGCATGTATTCCAGCCTCATCCCCTTATCCAGCTGGCCCAGGTAACTGATTCTATTGAAAACTGAGTGGTGTCAGCCAAGTTAGCTGTCAGCTTCCTGATCTCATGACATAAGCACAGTTGCTTAATTTTCTTCTGTAATCTTCTGCTACTGACAGATAGATGGTGGCTTATGAGGCTGTATAAAACTCAGGTCAACCCCAGTATAGCGGGTTTAATGGTACATTTCTCTGAGCCATCCCATTCTCACCTATACCCTCCCACAGCAGGAACATGGGGAGGCAGTTGTGCTGGATGGACTGCTGATTTTGTGAGAACTATTCACGGTTAAAAAAATTAATCCATACTTGCACAGGGTGTTATCTTACTCCTCTCTCAGGGTCACAAGCAACTTGAAAAGTGCTCTGCTCCTACTGAATTGCAACTGTGCACTTTGAGCTGATGATCCCTCCATGACAGTAGCCCTGTCACTGGTGTTTAAAAATAAAACCCTGTACGGGCTCTGTAGACCTTCCAACCTTTTTCAGCATTTGTTTTGTCTTAAACTTCACTGGAGGTGGCTGTTTTTCTACTGACAACTGTTCTACAATGACATCTAAAACACTTTTCTTCAAAGGCGCTGTTAAACTAACCCTTAATTTTATAAGCTCATCAGCTCAGTCTCCTGTAAGGTAACAGGAAGATAAGAGCTCTTGGCATGTGCATGCGTGCAGCTGTGTAACCTTTCCCACTTTGCAACACTTATCTGACTTCAAGAGGAAGACATCAAAAATACAGCATTGTGAATTATTTTCACAGCATATGGGCCTGGCTGTGCTATGTTTTAAAAAACCCTCTGGTTCAAGTGCCATGCATATTTTCTGTTGCATACATTCATCGCTGAACTCCAGTGAGAATGGCAGTAGTGTCCTGAACTAACAAAAGCACTTATTCATGTTACCTTTAAGATTGCCACTATTCCCACTAAAGTCAATAAGGACACAAGGGTTAACTGTTTAAAATTAAACAGATGTCTCAGAGCTTCTTGACTTGAGAATAAAAATTGTTCCTATTTCTAAATCCCTGGACTGTTAAGTAAAACTGTGTAACTTTGGTTTTGGATTCTCTGAAGACTGAGAATTCTCAAAGGGGGATGGCTGTGGCGGAAACGAAGAATTATCTGTGAAATTACAATAGTACTAAACTGGTTATTACAGTCAAGGGAAGAAGAAAAGGAAAGGGAAAAAAAAAACCACACTAAGACACACACACACAATATTTTATATTCAAGATTTTCAAATGTTTACATTTATCTTGAAATGCTGAAATGCAATTTCATGTTATTTTTACCATAACAATGAGAAAGTTTTTTTCTTATTAACATCTAACAATATTAAAAAAAAAATCAAATAAAAGAGCATTCAGGTAATATTAAGTAATTCATAATTGAAAATTGTATTTCATCCTGGAACTCAAAATGTTTTCCATTTGACCTGAAATCTAAAATTATATTTGTATTTTGTATGACAGGGTTCAGCTTCAGAGTTCTACCATCTTGACCTGATAGTAGTAGCAGGAGTAGTATCATCTTTGTGGAGTATTTCTTTTTTCAATTTATTATCCATTTACTGAACCAAAAATGCAGTATTCTTCTAGATTCTCTGCTGAGCGATGGAGAGGAGGAGGATAGAGAGTGAAAGTAGGTTTTCATGAATGAGGTTGTATCTTGTGAGATTTTTTTTTTATTTCAGCAAGCATTAAGAGCTTACTTCTTATATCTTCCAGTCACTTCAGCTCTTCTTTTGGGTGCCAGTTGTTTTCTCTACCTGGAGATATACTCCACATCAGTGGAACTGATAAAAAACTTTAGTGATTGCCTGACTTTGTTCCTATTGTCATCTTTGCTGATGTTATCTTGGGTCAGAAGGCAATCCTCCCGCTTGGAGCTCTCCCTGCTGCTGTCACTTACAGCTCTGCATAGTGGGTCCACCGTGTTACCAAGTTAGAACAATAGCAGTTTACACCCATTTATCACACAGACAGCTGAATACACATGGTTCAAAACATTAGAGAATCAACCTCCTAATCCTTCTGCTTAATAGCATTGTATTCTAGCTTCAATTGTTCTTTAGACAAAGAAGTGTCATAATGCACCACAGAGAAGCATGTCATTTTAGAGCATAACATATCACACAGAGCATTTGTGCAAGATGTCCCTGCCCATGGCAGGGGGATTGGACTAGAAAATCTTTAAAGGTCCTTTCCAACCCAAACCATTCTATGAGAACATAGTTCTCACAACTGTGATCAGGGAAGGGGGTTGTTGGTTTTCACAGTGAAATGAGATTATTTAGAAATAGCAAACAAAAAAAATCAGCTGGGTCAGAAACACACAGACAAGTTTTTCTGGCGTAGAGGGCTAAGATTTCCAGGTCACTGTTGGGATTCTGGAAAGCTGATATAAAGGCTGGGGCAATGAATGGTCTCTCTAGGACAGGGAAATGGTACAAGGTATGAAGAAAGTGATGAAATTGTCAAGGGACCTTTGATTTTCCCTTATGAAAATTTTTCTCCTCCCTGCCTTTGCTGAGTGCAGTCAATACCGTCAAGAACATAAGACAAAATCTTTGCCACATTGAACTTAAAAGCAGAACTACGATTGCCTTCTACAGGCCATGATTTCACACAGTATGAAATCCAATTCAGAGCTATTTGAAACAACTTGAATCTCCTTTTAGAGATCCCCTCACTTTTTATATTGAGTAATCAAAATAAGAAATTTTAGAGCTGCTCAGTATAATTGTAAATACCCATCATCATAAACACCCACATAGTAAATCACTGTAAAACACCACAGACTAAATAATAGTGCCCTCCTTGTTAAGTATTAACCCACAGCGATCCTGGTTTTATCTTCAAGTAAAATAATGATAGTATTGAACTCCACTGAAAGATTTTCATCTATGGCTACGAAGCCTTGCTTTTGGTGTTTCTAGTAAAAGGACAGATTACTCTGGATGCCACAAATGCTGTAGCCGCTTTTGTCACAAGGAAAAAAATAATCTCTTTATTCACTTAGCTTTGTAGCTGCTTGTGATTATTCATGGCAAATTTGGTAGTGGGTTAGTGAAGTACATAACCACATGTGATTTTAAATTATTACTCTATGGAATGTAGTGAAATACAATTTTGAATGATTATCCTATAGAAGCTGAACAATGAGCAGTCTCTGAAAGACTTAGAATATGATAGACAAATTGCTCAATACCTGACATGTGCTAGCTGCTTCAAGTTCTTAAACTTTTTTTTTTACCTCTGATTGAAAAGTTTGTTCTGAATTCGTGGATTTAATTTACATAATATAAATTCAAACTTTAGCTTGAGGCAGGGGGTGGGGGGGAGCAGGGAGTTATTCTCTGTAGTTCAGAGAGGTCTAAAGTGAAAGATAACGCATACCTTAAATTATAAACCTATACTGTTTTATCTTTAATAAAAGAGTGATTGCGGAGTAGATATTTTTCTAGTGGGATCCTGCAGGTGCTAGCCTTGTAACAGCTGATATTTTTATAATGTAGCCAGAAGAAAACATTGTCATCTAGATGTTACCCAAACTGGACATATTTCAACACTCCGGGATTCAGCGCAGCCAACTCTGTGCATCTAAAAAGGCCATACTTATCAAATGGAAGACTATATCCACCTTCACTTGTTTTTTAATTACTTTGAAGGGAGGGGAGATGTTACTGTTTCCTAGGACAGTTAACTGAACCAGAGATTCTAGCCTGACGTGATGCTTAAGAGAGTGAATCCAAAGCAGGTAAATTCAGAGTCGAGGTAAGAATGTCAAATTACTCTTTATTTTGCAACAAAAGCACAATTGCTGTATCAAATCACAAATACATTTAAAGATATTTAGCCAAAATGCTTCAATTTTGGAGCTCCAGATCCAATAAGAATAGCTAAAGAAGATACTTTTCAGAGTTAAAATTCCTGTGGACGTTTAACTATTCCTCCAGCATACAGATTATGGAGTTTCAAGAAGTTGACATGATGAATATTTAATTAATGATATAAAGCAGGATATCTCCAACAGGAAAGACATACCCTGCAAATCTATGGTGACATAAAGTCATTATTTGGGATTCCCAGTAGGAGCTGAAGTTTTGTTCTGAATGAGGCAGAACTTCAACCCAAAATGTCTTTCCCATTTTATACTCAACAACATAATGACAAGGCTGCTTGGGTATGGGTGAGTCTTTTTTTCTGCATTTCTCTTCCCTATCCCTTCCCAGGCTCTTCAGTTCTTTGAAACTGTTACGTTACTGTGGGAAGTTCCCATTTCAACAAAATGGAATTTCCCAAGGAGGGAAATTCTGTCATTAGAAAATTCCAATTACTTCTGCTAATATTCCCCAATAAATTAGCTCCATAAGGACCACTGGGTGAGGCTTCCAAGTTCTCTGCATAATGAAAACCAGCTATATCTCCTGGGAACATTAAAAATATTTCTCAGAGGAGTAAGGAGAAGAGCCCTAAGGTGCTGCAGCTGATAATTGTAGTTCTGAGACTGGTGATAACATTCATACAAATATACATTTTTAAGAAGTTTTCAGATAGACATTTCTTTCTTCCTAGGTAGAGTACTTATGTCATCCAATGAGGAAAACAAAACAACAATGTACTACTTAGGTCACCATTAGAACATGGTGTGGGCATTTCACTAAGAATACAAAAATGTTATAAGTGCTTACTGAGCATCTCTGAATAACAAACAAATCCATAAAAATCTGAAATTTAAAGGGATTTTTAGATATTCTGCAAGCAGAAAAAGGAGTGAAATAAATCAAATACATTATTCAGCACAAAGTAATCTCCCAAGTCCTTTTCTTTTTCCTTTTTTTCTTTATCTAGCAAACTACAGAACCAGTCATTGCTTTCTGGGGATTTCATTAGTATGTGGAAGACATATTGCAAAAAAGCTTGTCCACTAGGGAAGCGTTATCTGTTACTGGCAATCTGTGAATGCTACTGAAAAATGACCTTTTACTATCAAAATATTAATGTCTTCATCTCAAGGAAGAAATTCAAATCTAAACTGCACATGAAAATTGGATATCATTTTTCTTTACACTCCATGGATACAGATGCTTCATAATGTCTGTATAATTCTCTGCTTTACATGCACCTTGTGCCATATTATATCATAACTGGAAGTTATTATATTTCATAAGGCTATTGTAGTATTTCTGTCATGTGGAATGAAAATGGTAGACTGCAAATAATTTATATTACGTATGTAAAATCTTTCTTTTTCTCTGACAGACAGACATAGGTAGTGGGCAACAAGAATTAATGTCTACAGTAGAAATTGAATTATGCTCTCTAGCTCTACTCACTCAACAAAAGACTAAAGTATAAGAGTTCTCAAAAAGTTTTTTACTCCCCAAATTTATGGAAACTTCTTAATCTGTTATGGAAACTTCTTCCCTTCGGCATGCAAGAGTGTCTGAATCTGGATCTGAAACAACAGTGAATGAATCAGCATAGAGGTTTACGTATCTTACTGTCATTCTCTCAATTTTAAAAGAAAAGCAGAATGACCAATGATGTCTCCTTTGTGCCACTCATGTCATCCTAGTGCTTACATCACTTCTCTGATGACTTCACAGTGCTTATATCACTTAATTTCAGGGAAAGAAGTATATTAAGTAAGTGTCATATTACCATTTACCCTCTGCACAAGGTGCTACACTGCCAAGTATGTAAGCCTCTGAGTTCTAGGGCATCATTCTGCCCAGGAGGTGATTGGTAATGAAGAAAGAAAGAAAGAGAGAGGCAGGTCCAAACCAGAGGTCCAAATCCAAAGCCCAACTACTTACATTAGTTTTTGAATAATAGGTTTAAGCTTGGTCTCAATTTTCTAATAACTGACCGCAAAAGGAAAAAAAAAAAAAAAGAAAGAAATGAAATGAATGGTCAGATTATATAATGGAAAGACAGAGTTACATTACATGCATGTGAGAAGTAACATACAATCTTTTTAAACCAGTAAGAAAGGAATTGTTTGGTCTATCTGGGACAGATTATTTCTTGCAGTTTCTTAGAACCTACACTTTTAGCAATAAAGTGTGACTGTGTTTCTTCCTCCCTGTAGCCATACTAGTTCAATGCTATTAAGTAGTCAGGAAAGGACAAATTTCTTTAAAAAAAAATTAAATGGATTACTAAGGATATCAACAAGCTTTTAAAGATGCTCAAGTTGAATTAGGACTCAGTAGGTATGCCTTAGCTCATGAGCCAAGGACAAACTCTGAAATTCTTGCATAATTAAGATAATGGAATGGCTTGACGATACCAAAAGGGACAGTCTCAATCCTTTCCCCTTACCACCAACATCAGACTGACACTGCTTCCTTTAATTCAAATCTGGTATTCAGTGAGTTGATTTAACTCACTAAACAAGTAGAAAAAATAATTCGAAATTCAGTTGGTGACATTATTTTGATTTGACTTAGTCAGCTGCTGTAAGAAAAGCATATGCTAGAATTTAATCTTGCACTTCAGTTCTATTGATATCCACAGATATTCATCAAAATCATCAAGCTTTCTTTCATGAAACCAAAAGTTCATCATAAGAAATTAGTAAAATTCAGAAATTTGAACATCTTCTCAGATGTACTGAGAACAGAGGGCTTAAAATGGGTCTATGTTTCTTTTACTCCCTCCCTCTGAAGATACCAGCTGACTTCTACAGGGGAGACATTCTTTTTAGAGATTTTAAAGTTTAGATATAGGCCCATATCTAAAACACTACAGATGCCAAAATGAAATCTCAGGTAGAAGCAGCTAATGCTGCATGGTTTAAATTATATTATAAAGTGGCTGCTGTGACTTAAGAATTCAGAAGCTAACAGAAAGCATAATGTTTTTAAGAATTTTCAATTAGCACTATTGCCTAAACCCATCAGTGTGAAAGTTAAAAAAACAGCATTAATATTAACACTCCTACAGTAACACTCTCCAGCATGGAGATTTTAGGTCAGCTTCATTTTAGAAGGATAAATAATGAATTGAAATGCCAAACCATTTTGTGGAAACATCCTGTAATGCAAATACCTCTTAAAGGAAAAAAAGAAATTCATGCTTAGAAATAACATAGAAAAATCTATCTCTGGTGAGTTCTCAGGAACTATACTACAATTTATAAGAGAGTCCTCCTCTCATCTATTCCATGAAAATTTGTGCTTTTTATAGGCTGCAATGCACCTTCCACTAAGGGTTTTAATTTAACTCCGGTGATAAAGGTACTAATGTCCATATTGTATGGACAAGCTTTTTTGCCAAACGTAGCAAAAATGAATTTTGCCATACTTCAGTCACCAAAATTCAGAGTCCAGTATAGTAGTATAAAATTCGATGTTGAAGTGTGAACTCAAGAGATGAAGCGCCAAGAGATGTATTACTTGGCTGTCCTATTTCCAGCAAAGAACAAGGAAGATTACTGAGGACATTAAAGTCTTAAATTGACAGAATCAAAAATATCAGTACCTGGCTATCAGAGCTCCAAGTTATTTCACTCCCCAGATCCTAAACCCTTCTGCTAGGATTCACTGGGACTTTTCAGAGAGTTAAGTATAAGTGCACACACGTTTGTTGTTTCAGGCCTCAGTCTGGCTAATGAATAAAATGGCATTATTTTTAAGAAGTATTTTCAAGTTACATTTAAGATGAGTTTTATGTTCTGTTTAACCTTTTTCTGACTTCAGTAGTATGTACCTTCAGTATCTACAACTCTTATACATGATGTCAGGAGATCAAAGAGAGCTAAAATACCTGATCATTAGGATCCCTTTGTCTCTTTTTCACAAATCACAGGAACAAATAGTTTGGACTTCAACAGCATTAAGCAATTCTTGTCACCTTTCACTTTCCGAAGAGTTAGGTACAGCAAATCATAATGGAGGCAATCATAATGGAGGAAAGTTAAGTTACCACAAATGGCAATCACTGATTAATTGCAAAATATAAATTTATATAGAATAAAAATCTCTACAAAAGGTGAGGGGAGTGTGGAAGTGTTACAGTTTATATACTTTTAACAAAAGGTTAGGATTTTGCTTTATTTGGTTTTGGTTTTTTGTTTTTTTTTTTTAACCAAAGGTCATTTCTGGGAGCTGGAAACTCAATTTATATCTTTTCCACCATTTGTTCAAAACATTTTTGTTAAAGAGGGGTTAAATTTAACATCCCTGGAACTTCTGTAGATCGTGAATAATGCTACTGAAATCAATGCATTTCCTCTACTTTCAGATGCTAGGTGATAATCTAGGCCAATATCCTACACAAAATTCACTAAGGGATGGAAAAATTCCCTCCATAAAATGTATGACTGTCTACTAAATTATAAAATGAAGGTATCTTCAGAATTCCGTGGATTTATTGGTCTATGTGCTATGGTCAAGTAAACCTATACATCACAAAGGATAAGAATTTATACTACTGTCACATCCCACGAGTCTGGAAGAAGTCTTATTTTGGTGTGTGAGGGACGGATTTATCCCAGTAACAAATTATTACACATTTAGAAAGACTTACTGCACTGTAGGAAGACTGAACAATTTGATTTGGTTAACTGGACAAGTTGAAAGGAAAAATAATTTTCAGTAGCTATTCACTATTCAGTAAAAGTGAATAAAGACATGGAAAAATGTTTATGAACTAATCTACCCATGTCAATAAGTCCTTTCATCTATACCAAAAGACTTTTTTTCTGCACAAAGTCAGGCAGAGAAGAAATTTATAAACTCTCCAATGCTATGTGTGGCTGAAAATTCTCACTAGAGTGACATTATCTAAATTGTTAGTTTGTAAAACACTTGGTAAACTTTGAGAACAGAATCCCTAATTTTCTCCAGTAATAGACAAAAATGTTATGCAGCTAGAATTCGCTGACTGCCTGAATGATATATGTAATTTTTAAAAAATTCATGCCCAGTTACTATACATCTCTGTTCATCTCAGTGACTCATTCCAGTACTGTGCCTTGAACTAATAGGAGTTCAGAAACATTTAGTGGAAAGTGTAGCCCCTTTTAACACTGGGAGGAAAGACTTTTCCTATATGATAAAAAAAAAAATTCCTGATTTAATTGACTTGATTTTTGACAGATGTAAAGTCACTGAAATTCCACTAACTCCGAAAAATGACTAGATTAATTGCAGTCAGTCACAAGAACAAAAATGCTCTGGTTTGATGCTTGAACAAGGAGGGTCATGTGTCTTATATGATTAAATAAAACACGAGTAGTATCAGCTGGTGTCCAGACGCTAAGTTGTTCACATGTGATTGTAATTAAGAGCTATGAGGGCAGTGAATTCACAAGTAGCTCCTCAGTTTCAGAAAATGCAGAAAAAGATGAAAACTTTGATTAATAATCTGTGTCATTTACTGCATGGTTCCATTTCTTGGTCTCCGAAGACTATTTTATAATCAAGAGAGAGTCATCTGACAGCTACAATCTGCATCACAATGTTGTTTTCACACATGAGACAACACTGATTACTAGAATACATCAAACACATTGTTACAAGAATTAATACAGTATAGCTCCGGAAATTCAACCCCTTTATACCACACTCATGCTCTTGCCTTTACCTCATAGTCAGAACAAATGCACTTCCTCCATTCAAATTCTCATAACTTCTTCTATCATCTTTAAACATTATTTGTATTTGAAGCTGCATCTCCAACAATATGTGAGCATATTATATTGATATGAGCATTTGACACTCACTAGAAAAAAAAAAAAAAATCAGGAGCTTTTAAATCAATACCATTAGGCAGCTGACATGACATAGACCTGGAAGCTGATTTCTCACTTTACATAGCTGATTGAGTAGATCATAAAATCATCATAGAATCACACAACAGATCAAAGTTTTCCCACCAAAGGACAGCTTCTTTCACTGATTTACCACATCAGTACAGAATTGTAACACAAGTTATTTTGCAAATTGCACTAACTGGACTAAGCTATAGTTAGGCAGGCATGGGGTAGCCCAATTAGAAATGTAAGTCTTTCTAAAAAAGCATTAGAACAGACTTCAGCCCAATAAGTGAAGGCTGTGGGAAGATGAAATAAGAGCCCCTAATAACACTTAGCCTTGAGAGGTTTTACCGGCGCAGTTAATATATATCAGTATGTAACCAGAAGCAAGAAGCCATGCTCTGGAGTTACAGCAAGGGCCCCAAGTGAACTGTGCTGAAAACAGATGCTTGATCAGAGGGGAAACAGATGCGGCACTCTTTTTTTCTTTTGCTGAAACAGGGATACAAACTCAAATGCAAACACTGCAGCTTCAAAGAAGCTATGCATCACTTATACTGGGAAATACAATGAACTTATTTCTGCAAGAGAGTGAAAATAACAAACATTTAAGCAAATAATTTAAGTTACGGAAACAAATAGTTTCATTCAGGTAAGCAAAGTTAAATATAGGCAAAAAGCTTCTGAGGGATGGACTCCAATGTATTCAGCACTCTGAAAGCCCAGTCCCCAAACGTGCAACAGTCTGAGGCTACAGGACGTATTCCAGCTTTCAGAAACACCGATCAATGAAGCATCAATTCTCAAAGTTTGTGGTTCAGGAAACTTCTCTTCTACTACAGAATCAAACTCATAGCTTTTATTGGTAAAATACAGTAGCTGGTTAATACATTATAATTTATTATACTTACAATTGCAGTTTTAATTTGTATGGTTAATTCAAAGCCACATAATTCAACTGGGCAATCCTAAGACCTATTAGCTGCTCTGATATTTGAAGTAAACTCTGAGTTTGTGAGATCACCTATGGTTCTGGGGCAAGTCAGAACATGGGATTTGTGTCCAGAAGCAGACTGACACAATAAGTCAAAATACCACAGATATTAAGTGAGGAAAGAGGTTTCAGAAGTTTGTTTTGGAAATGTCAAAACAAAAAAAAAGGACTGTTTCTGTTTATCAAAATGGACAATTGCAAAGTTCTATAAGGCAAGACTGGAGCGTTCAGCTAAAAAGGGGATGTTTCAAGCCAAAACGTGGCAAAAGAACAGGAAAATAGCATTGAAGTAAATATTCCCCCATAGTAAATATCAGCATAAAGAAAATTTAATTAAGATTTTATTTACTAAAGACTAAAAGACATCAGTACAGATTGCTAACCATTCTTACAAAGGTAAAGATACAGACAAGAACATCTACTCAATAAGGGCCGGACTCATTTGACAAGATGTGGATAACTACATTGCAGGTGCCTAGAAAGACCTCAGATTCTTGCTTTGTTATGACATTATATTCACTAAAGTCTTTCCAAAAAACTCACATGAATTGTGCCCTTCCAAGGGCTATTTCTCTCCAGTAACCATAAAAGAATCTGAGTGACTAGCTGAGCTGTAGACTTCTGCAGTTAAATAAAATGAACCCTATATGGATATCTCAATGGTGCAATTATTACATGTTATGAGTAGGCATGCATAAATACTTCAAATTGTTGCATTATTTAAATGATTATTTAAATATTTAAACGGTAATATCATTACTATATACACATTATGATGTTTTCGCTTTGACTGTTATTGTAGCTTGGTTGTTGCATATGCTGTTAAAAGATCCTTAACATGGAGATGATTGACTGCTGGAATTTAACCCCAAATAGTGAGATCTTCTGGCAGTATATATATAATTTCATTGTATCATGTTGCCAATATTATTATGTCATGCATCTGGAAACACACACGCATGCTTATATGTATGAATTTGATTAACCCTATTTAATTTCTCACTTGTAGAGAACACAGAACACATGTCAGGATTTGTGAGATCAGAGACCATGACTTTTGACAGCTGAGCACTGAAGTATCTCACTGCACTGGTTTATTGTTCCCCAGCCAGCTGCATTCACTGTCTTTTTGTTGACTTACCATTCCCCACTGGAGACCTGGGGAAACTGTGCCCATATCCCAGCTGTTTTGGGGAAAAGTATGGTTATTAAGTTAACGGCCACCCAGAGACTGAGCTGAAATGCTGGACTTTGCTGCGAAGTGGCTGAAACAGAGGATTGCAGCCACACAATGAGGCCAAGCAGAAATATAGAACAAAGAGCTGTGGTTAAATAATATCTTAAACTTCTGCAGATAAGTGAACTAAAATCAATGCCTTAGCTGTTAGAGAGTTTTTATTTGGTAGCATGACTTTGATGCTTTGCACTTATACAAGGAGTACTGTACAAGTGACCGTATATTATTAAAAATCATGTGATTTTTAATACATAAATGTGAAATCACAAAAAAAAAGTAAAGATAACAGCAAAATAAAAACATTTTATGCTGCAATGGTTAAAATATGTTGAAAAAGTACTTAAAAACCGCTCTGTACCCTGATGGCTCTGAAAAGGTAAACAAGACATTAAAAATGCAAATAAAGAAACAAGATGTTATTTATCCTAGTAGAACTTGGCTTGGAGGAGAAAAATAGACAGAGTGAAGGGACTGAGTTATAATTATACCTTTCTAACATCTGATCTTTTTATATGGATGTGCCATTTCACTGTTTCATGGGAAACTCTACTGGGGCTGCATGTGTATTCACATGAAAGAAGAAGATGTTATTGAGAAAGGCAAAGGAATTGCCTTTTTGGTGAACTTCTCTCCTGAACACAGCCACTGCCTTCAGAGATTTGTGCCTCCAAGCCCATGCTTGCTTATAAAAGTTTCTGTAAACTGAGAAGAAGATGACACCACCCCCTCAAAGCAAACAAAAAAACCCAAAAAACCCTCCTCGAAAATCCTGTGCTCAACTGAAACCAGGGGAGTTATTTAATGCTGTATTATCACAATGATTAATTTTATTTTGAGACTTATAAAAGGACTAACTGCTCTAATAAAAATTAAAAGGCCTTTGCCTGCTGAAAGGATAATCTCACAAGCTGATATTTAGTGTTTTCACATGACTAATTTAATGGCAATAACCTTAAAAGGGCCTGAATTGTCAAGCTCTCTCTTCACCGCTGCAGCTTGGGCTAGAGCAGCCCTGCTGAGAATTGCTTCTTCCTGTGAAACCAAAAGATCTTGCCTGCCAAATTCAAGAGGGACAGCTCATTTGAAAACTATGTCTAGCAGTTACAGCGTCAGTTTGAATGAACAGATCCTCTTTCCTCGAGCTGTTTCACGGCTGTGCTCCCAATGTTTGTTTTGTGTTGCCATTCGTACTGCTGTATAATTACTTAAAGTATAGGTGACCTCAGTTAATGTTGATTTGTTATTTATTCTCCAGCTTGCCATCTGACCCAGTACCCAGCAAAGTCAGAACTCCATTGTGTTTCAGCGGCAGGAGCTGGATGTCAGTCTGCATGCTGCAATACAGACGGTGACTAAGCCCGAGCGCACACAAACAGCTGCACACTAATTCTTTCCAGTCTTATCCTCCTCTCTCTCGACAAGGGGTTTTCTCGTGCTAAAGAGCAGCCCAAACTGAAGAATGAGTTCCTACCCTGGAGCTCTTCATGACAAAAGCACTCTGCACAGTTTCCTCCCACGTATATATATTAAAAAAAAAAAAAAACAACAAAAAAACACAACACCAAAAAACTGGACATCTCTACTTCAACTTTTCCCAGACAGTTTTTCTCTGGAGAGAGGCAGTCTCTCTCTTTTAGGTGTTTAGCTTTACCAGCTCAGAAGTGTGTGAGTCATGCAAGAAACATCCAGGATCCTTGAGCGAAGGAACTTTGATCTCCCTATGCAGATCAGCACAACTAGGTCCTGACTGGGGCAATTCACATGTTTGCAGCAGCAGAGGAAAACAAGCGTATTCAGTCAGATGACAGGATTGCATCAGATTTCATCTGCTGTGCAAAGGTGTTTTATCCAAATAAGTAGAAGATCCCAAGATACAGAATACACCGAGGCCTGTCATCCCAGCCTTGTATTCTTATCTCTTTAAAATGCCTTATGGCTAATATCATATTTTATTCAGCATTACAACCTCTTCAATTTTTCATTTCAATCTCAGAGCTAACATCTTGACTGAGGTTCATCTTACTGGCTAACATACGACAGTAAAATCCATTCTGGGGGCAACCGACACTGCTTTGGGGATTGCACATGACAGTAAATTGTGTCAGTGCCTGTCCTAAAAAGTTCCCAGTCTGAATCTATGACTTCAGTCCCTGATAATTCTAGCTGGTAAATGTGCTGATGGAGCTGTGGCTGAGATCACAGTGCTCCTAAGGCAGACCTTGCCTGTGTCTGCCCTCCCAGTCCCCGAGCCAGCCTGCACGGGGCTGCATGGACCCGGCCATGCCAATTTGTGCTGTGACATGGTGGGACAGGGTTTGTCACAGCAGGCTGCAGCTTGGCAATGTGCAGGTAATGCCCCTGTGAGCCTGGGACCCAGCGGGCTGCAACCATCAAGTACAAGTCCCACATCTTCTTTGAAGTCCCCTTTTTATGTGTCAGGTGCAGGCCAGACAGCAGAAAGGGACAATTAGGTATTTCACCGCAGTTTTCAAAGATGAGGGCCCAGCCCTGTGGTGGAGAAGGGAAGGGGTGAGGTGAGGAGGTATCCAAATCTGTGACTTCAGGTGCAACATTTTATGAGTGAGATATGACAGGGATGTTGAGGGTTAACTATACGCTGTCTCCCAGCTTCCTTCTGCAGCTGGCAGAAGAAAGGGCTGAGACCTGACTCATTTCAGCCCTGTTACTGTGGTACTGCCTTTTTGCGGCTGCTCTCGTCATGGGGGCTTCTCTTTATGGGTTTTTAATAAAAAGCATAGCATGGTGTCAGCAAGCCCTGATATGAGTTGCACATTTAGCTAGTGCATTTTCAGAGCTTTTAAGGAAAGACAAACCTTTGTTTTCTTTGTACTTTCTTCTGCTAAGCTTTTAATACAAATACAAATATATTTTATTCTTTGATAGCTGTGATTAGGAAAGTCCATTTTCAGTATTTCTATCATTTACCAGGCTATCTTTTAAAATGCAACAAAGAGACCTGAACATTGCTTTACAGGCCAGCAAAGCACCGTCACTTCTGACCATTCAGTAATTAAGTCAGCCAAGAGTCCCTACACTGACTCATGAGATTTAAAGAATACTTCGAAGCCTTTTGGGATTTCTTTCTGCTTTCTCAGCACTTGAGCTTCACAGCACTTGCTCGCCTGAAATTTCCAGCCACAAAAGCTAGATAAATTTTACTATTTATTATTTACCAAAGCTTAGCCTAATGTAATCCATTGCATACAGGTGATTTTAAATCAGCCATCAGCTATTGCGATACAACAGCTTTGGGAGAAGTGGCTCAGCTGCAACAAAGGAGGTTCAACATATCATAGCGGTGCAGGAATTGAAAGTGGAACGTGAGTTAAATCAAACTACAGTCCTATTCCTCTCTTCTTCCTTCTTACAGAGAACAGAAAAGGGAGAAGTAAAGCAGGCAGCCAGCCTCTTCAGATATTAAGACTTCTAGGACACTTCTGTGGACACACCAGAGTAAGTTATAGTCATATCAGGCTGGCTGCAGTTGCCAAGCAGGCTGTAGTAGCTACCCAGATATCTTTCTCCAGGCAAGAACAATGCAATGTGCACTGTGCAGGTCTACTCTGATGCTTTGAGTCTCTTCATCCCCACAGACACCACAGCAACTCAGAAAAAACTCAAAGAATTACTAACTTGTGAAAGCTAAAGGGGTGAAACTGCTCTTGCGTGTTTTCCACCAAGCAATCTCTGCAAGTGACATTTCCTGGTTTGCTGACTTGGGTCTCGGTCATATCACGCAGAGGCGTGTGCCAATATACTGCACGTGAGAACACAACCTCGAGGAAATGGGGTGAAAATGCAGAGTTCACTGATGAACTGTAAGCATATATTTCTATAGCATCACTCTTTCTGTAGAGAGAGCGAAGATAAAACATGAACGAGGATTTCTGTTCCTAGAAGCAGAAAATTCCTAAGCCTTCCCTCACTTTAGTGGTTTAAGTGTAGTGAATAGTAACTGCTGTATCTCCACAGAGCAACTCCAAGAGGAGGCAGATCCCTGCCCTTCTAGAAAGACATACCACACTTCAGAGAAATGCCCTGGGTAGTGCTCGCTAGAAGAGGAATTTCTGGAAGATTCCTTGGGAGGCAGTTTGTGGCTAACATCTTCTCCCAGCAACAGAGCTGAGCTGCGGAGTATCTCCATCATATTTTGGGAAACGAGGAGGAATGAAGTTTCTGAGCCTACCTTCTCTCAGCTCTCAAGCAGAGATAATAACAGATCTTCAGCCTTTTGCCCATGGAGACAGAGAAAATAATCTGATGCTATATTAGTAAAACCATACCAGTCTACTCATATAAAAGAAGTTGAATGAAAAAAAAATCATTACCTCTATAGCCAAAGCTGGCTAACATATGTAAATTTTACACATCCCCTGGTAGGCCTCAACATCCTTGCTCAGCAGTTCCTGTCTGATTTGAATAGAGAGCAGCTGCTGGGGAGGGTGGTTTTGCTTCTGGCTGGTAGGGGATCTCAGATGTTCCCAGTGTTGAATTTCCGAGCTGACATGAGTTCTTCACACAGTGAACAGTCTGATGATGGCTTCATGGATGTTTAGTGGAGCCTTATTCTAAAATAACTTACATTTTCTTGATTTACCCAGGTGGGTTTTAATCTACATGCTTTTCCCAGCACTGAAAGACTGAATACTCTTGTGATTCTACCTCTCTTTCCAATCTATTGCACTCTCTAAATATAACTTCCCTCATATTACCCATGTGTGTAACATTTATGCAGCCTCAATGAACCATGTAGGCTGACACCTTATTTTTCACAATACTTTGTCAAGTCACAGAAAATAAACTTGCCTTTCTCTTTCAAAGCCCACATGCTATATGTATAGCATGGGACACTGTGCTTGGATCATATTAAAAATAGGTTATTTTAATTTGAGATCCAAAGATATGAACAATTTTAAATGCCATTAATCAGACTGTGGTGGGAATCAGGTCTGGTTTGTGGCTTGCATAGCTGAGATTTAAAAAAAAAAAAAAAGTTGTTTGCCATAATTGCAATAGGTTAGGCATTTAAAATTATACTCTTTGAACAATTTAAAATGTTGAGACTGATATTTTATGGCTATCAGAAGCTCAGGGTCATATGTAATTTACACATTTAACCTAAGTGCAGTTTCTGGTGAGACTGCTATTATTTCAACGAATAGATCCGGTGTAATGAGGAATATGTTCTGGATTCTTTTTCTGTCATTCAGATAAATTGTTTGAAGAAGAAGAAGAAGAAGTTTAAAAATAACAACAGCAATTACTTTAAAGAATTCTGTGAACCATAATCATTTAATGTGACTTCTAAAAGCAAGTAAATATCATTATCCTTTTTTCATACAGGTGAAATCTGAGGCCTAGAGGTGAAGATCAGAGTAAAAAAGCAGAGTCAGAACTGCGATTTTAAGCTTCTTGAACTATTATCTCATACTTTCTAAAGACTTGATGACTTTGCCGTGCTGGATTTTCATTAAAATGTGCATTTAAATAACAACTTGAATATGCCAATAAAAAATGTTAAATGTTGTTCACATCTTCTTTCAATTAATATTTACATTTTGCCTACAGTAGCATAGAATAATCACATTCAAATTAAGTTATTGCTATGTAGTTTGTTTGTTTATGGCACACCACGTGTTACTGTGGAAACAGCCATACTCCATATCTATGGCAACAGTCACAGTGGTGTAAACTGAGATACCAACAGGAGGAAGTTAGTAAGCTGAAGTTACTAATTCTAAGAAAAGCTTGTAAAAATTAAATATTTCCTGTAATGAAAATCTGTTTTCTGTCACTGAGTAATTTTCATAAATCCTTGTTTCAATCTCAGATCTGACAGAGGATCCGAGATGAAGCTTTGCTGATGTTGAGAAGGTGGTCTGCATGGGGTGAACATCTTCTCTTACTTCAGGGACTGTATTTGATTCAAGTCACTGACCACAGTTTGTGCACGTCAGACCTTTAAAAAAAATCCTACTGCAGGAAAGGGTTGTATTTTTCCAACATTATCTAAAAAATATACAAAATTACTGGGTTTTCTTTCTGAATTTTACTCACTCACCAAATTTTTTATGCCATTAAAAAAAAAAACAAAAACAAAACCCCAAAAAACCAACAATAAAACACCTTTGCCACCATAGAAGATATCCACATAATACTACATTAAATATCCTCCAAATACATTCAAACTCACTGTCTGGAGATACTGAGGTCTCTCCATTAATGACAGGGAGTCACAAGTTTGTAGGCTTTGGTAAACTGAATTTCAGAATAGTTAAATTGTTGAAATAGCCTTTACAAATACCATACTCCAACCACTCAAAAGAAGTAAACCATCTGAACACAAATGATGTGTGCATTTCATTTTAAATTAAAAAACAGAACATTTCCTCTTAAAACTACTTCAAGAATTGTCGGAGTTCAAGGATTCAAGGCCTTTTTTTTTTGCTTTGAATTTTGAATCCTTATTACAAGCTCTTACTGGAAAACTGATCACAGAAAGAAGTTATACAGGTCAAAACTTTGTGTGTGTAAATAAGTATACCTATATACTCTTATAAATATTGAAAATATATTTGGTTACAACTGACAAAAATAAGTGTATTAGAAGAAATAATGCATTTTGTGTTCACCACTTTGTCAGAGATCAGTATGAGTTCTGGGGCCAAATTACTCAAAATTTGTATCATTTCCTGCTGCATTGGCTCTGATCCAAGAAGAGAAAATGGCCTGCATGAACTTTGGTCCATCAAGGATATAAGCTTATGTTTTCAGATTTCCTGCCTAAATCCTTTTTCTTCAATAAGCATTCAGTTTCCCAGCCTTAATCCTAGCAGTTGTGAATCTGGAGACAATTTACAGAACAAAAGATAGTAGGTGCAAAAGCCCTGGCTCTGAATTTACCTCTGCTAAATGCAGAATTCCTCCAGTGGAGCAGACAGTTTTTAATAGGAAAACTCCAAAGAACTGCTTTATATATTTATGTAGCCCCATAAACTTTATGGACCCTTGCTCGTTCATACCAAGTGAGACTGTGTCTCAGTGCACATTTGGCCCATTTACACCTGGTGTGAGAACAAACTCAGATTTTAACTGGGTGGAGCATATGTGGCCTTCCATAAAACAATTACTCAGATGTCTTACACAGCAGTTGCATAATTCCTTTTCTATGCCATAAACTAGGTGATGTGCAAGAGAAAGCAAAATTTTGCTTAACTTAAACACTGTGGGCAAAAGGACGTAGAGTATAACACAATTTTCTGTTCCACTGAACTATTACAGCGCTGTAAATTTACTGAATTCAGAATCATCATGCTGGCAGAAACCTAGGGAAGCAAAGTAAACAGTCATGTCCAGATGTTAATGTTTCTGTTAATTATTTTGCAAAATGTATTGCAAAATCTGAAATCCCAAGAAAGACCGTCTTTTTTTTTTCCATCAAAGCTAGGATTCCAAAAAAAACCCAGTAGCAAAATGTTTGAATCAAAGTAGTTTAGGTTCCAATCAAAAATATATTGTCTTTCAGTTTAGCACGGAAAAGTTGAGCTTTTCAATGAAATGCAGAAATTTTCTTTTTATTATTTTAAATTTTTTTTAACTGAAAAGATAATAGTACCAGTGCTACCCTCTGAACAATTTGGATTAGCTCTTTAATTAGCAATAAAATGTATTTTTACAGCATTGAAGCACTGCTATCAGAATAGCAATATAAACTACTGGAACCTATGGGAAGCTTCCTACTAACACATTGGAGCTGTGCATTGCATTCAATTTTTCACAGTATCTTCCTTTACAATGTGAAAGAACATATCAGTTAAGGTCAAAGGTGATATTATATTGGAGATATTTCCAAAATTCCAAAAGGAAACTAGAAGAAAAAAATATCCCAAACCACTTTTTCTAATAAGAGGCATATATCCAGAGGATAGCAAGGCCAGAATTACTTGGGGTTGGTAATAAATCGTAAAAGACTTTGCAATTTAAGGTTCCAGCTGTAAAATCTCACTGTTTTCTGAACTGCATTATGAGAGACTGTCCTCTTCTACATAAATTTGGGTCCATGAAAGCTGGATGATTTCATCATATGTATATTTGGTTTGATTGCTACATGAGTGGTTGAAAGGCCCCAGAGAAGGCACATCTTGTCTTCTTTTCTGGGTATCACACTAAATCTGGCTCACCATCTATATCACAGCTCCTTGACTCATACCGAGTGTCACATCTAATTAAACTGCTCATGAAGCAATGCTACTTTCTTACTCTATAAATATTTGGTGAATAGTTTGGACAAGTGATACTCAGATGATGGTTTGTTTGCAAACTAATCATTCCAGCTATTTATCACTTGGTCTTTGTTATTCACAGTTGGTCATCCAGGTCACAGAGTGTTAAAGATATCTGAAAAATTGTGATAATAGTTTTTGGAGGAAGAAGACAATTTTGCGAGAGAGAGATATATATTATTGCCTGCTTCATGGGATGATCAGAACAACAATTTTGTTTTCTGAAGAAAAAAAAAGTATTTCCATCTCTAAACTTTTCTGGCCTCTGAATAGATAAAATTTTTCAGCATAAAATAAAGAGTGGAATAGGATAGGCATTTTATTCATTTAGTCACTGGAGAAAAATCTACTAATAGATGTTGGGGGAGAAGACTTTTGTACCACTGCAGAAACCACCAGGATTGTGCTTTTGATCTTACTACAGGAAAATCATAATTAAAGTGCTAAAAATAAAATGAGAGAAAAAAAAAAAAAACAAAAAAAACCCCAAAACCAGACAAAGCATCCAAGGCATTTTAATGAAATATCACTTATTTGTATGCAAGTTTGTGGATAAAAAAGAGGGAGAGGGAATGTTTCTGATAATTTCTAAAACTGAATACCAGAATGCACCATTTTATAGTACTTAGTCAGATCTGTGATTTTAAAGATAATTCAGTTTTCACTGGACTATGCCTGCTTTCATCTATGCATTCATATTACAAGTGATCAAACAACTGCAGTTTAATGGGCTGAGCCCAGTTAAGTGAGCAGTGTATGCCGCTGTCCCACTGCAGCTCCCAAGTGAAATATATTAGCTTGAAGCACTATTTTAGTCATTGATTGCATATGGTTTGGAGCACTTAACACAACCAGCTGACATGCTTTAGCGTCTAAATAGTAACTCTTTGAGCCACCATAGCCTGATCACTTGCAACTATTATAAATAATCACGTGTACAGAAGCTAGAAGTAAATTATTCTTTCCTGCATTCATTTGTCCTTGCCAGTTAAATGGGGCCAGACTAGAAGACTATTTTTCGAAGGTATATCTAAACAATCAATACGAGAGACAAGAAATTTAAAAATTACTATTTCTTATACTCCTCAAGTCCTAAAAATAGTAAACATAATTTCTATTTTTCTATACAAAAATACCTCTTTCAGTTTATTCTGAAATAGATATTTTCAAAAATACTCTTTCACTTCCTGTTTGGTGACATGGACTCCTTGCTGTGGTCTTCATTGTGTATATCAGCCCTGAAAATGCTTTTTTCTCCTTTTTGAATGCAAATATGATATACTGGGAAATCACAAATAGATATTATAGATGGGGATAAGTAATATTTATATTAAGGCTTTCTAGGAAGTGATTGTAAGATTTGATTCTTTACCAGTTTTTTCCTTCTGTTGTCATTTATTTCCATAAAAGAGAAAGAAAATACACACTCCAGGTGAGGAAGCTGGGAAACCTGGTTTTATTTTGTGGAGAAGAAGTACAAATTCTTCCGGACAAAAGACAAAGCTGAGAGGAGCGGACAGGCTAACTTACAGCTATATCAAACATCGTGCCATCAAACAGTAAGTTCATGCAGATTTATGTTTCTATTGGGTTTTGCTGTGAGTCTGAGTAAATAAAGATAGCAGTAATCTCCTGAATTTAGCCAAGGATGGCATCTTCCTTGAAGGCCTTTAATAATTCTGCATAACAACGTAGCCCCAAAAACCCACAACTCTAGCTGCTATTAATGTGTGGTTACACAAACTACTTCACTCTTCTGTGTTCTTGCAGGTTAGAGAAAGAGATTTAAAATACAAAAAGTTAGGCAATCAGCTAAAAAGTTCCTAGCAATCAAGAATTCTATGGAAGTCATGGGAATTTTCCATTTACTGAATAAAAATCATAATTATCAAAACTACCTCATGCTTTTTACAAAGTCACATGTAAGAATCCCAAACAGTCTTCGCACTGTAATATAGATAGACAGGTATATTGTCAGGATAAGCAGTAATACAAAATGAAGATAGATGACAGCTACCACACAGAAGCAAATTACCAGGAAATAACATAGTCTGGAAATTAAGTTTCAAACTATCACCTCATTCAAACTCAGGAACAACCTTCCATTAGGAGAAGTGGCTACAGAAAAGAAAAAAAAAAAAACAGTTATAGGGAAATCTGACCAATTTACAGAAGTGATTTTATGATGTGAGAGTATGGCAAGGGGGAGTGGACTTGCTTATTAGGAAGATCCTTTTATAGGAAGTATTTTAAATCTCCTTAGGGGACACACGGCGAGAAAGTGAGGGAAATAATACTTAATGAAGGTAAAAAGTTAAGCCATTGATATCAAGCCTAATTTCTTGTAAAGAAAATGAAAGCCATTTGTTTCAA
The DNA here is from genome assembly GCA_009806455.1 of Tetrax tetrax. Lineage (NCBI taxonomy): Eukaryota > Metazoa > Chordata > Aves > Otidiformes > Otididae > Tetrax > Tetrax tetrax. The sequence goes on along the minus strand of WHYT01015607.1, from coordinate 63,462 downwards.
AGCCTTTGGCTTTATCTAAACCAGCAAGAGTCTGCTAGAACAGGTACTAGCCTATTTATCCCAGAAAACCATGCAGATGGGAGTCAGTCTAAAATGCCAACAGCTAATTCAATGGAAAGTTTCAGTACATAATTTCTCGTCTCACATTGCAATTTGACACTAGACACTTAAGTTGGGTTTGTTTTTTTTTTTTGTTTGAAGTTTTGTTTTTTAATTACAAAAAAAACCCCCAAGAATCCCATGTGTTCAGGGGCTTTGAGCTTAAAGGAAATACTTAATATTGCAAGATTTACAATAAAATAATTAAACTTGCTGACATTGAAATTTACTTCAGTTTACAACCTGTTTTGATTTTTTCCCTTGAAAGCTAATACAATTTCAAAATACAACATTAACGTCTACAGTGCTTTCTGTTCCTTTGTTTTTGTTTGCTCTCCAAATCCCTTCCAGTTACTTGCTAATTCGTTCACCTTTTGTGAGAAATCTTTTGCAAAATTTTAGAAAGAATCATAAGAAACAAGCAACTATGTGGTAAGCTTTGAAAAACACATGCCACGTGTGGAGAGAACCCTTTGTAGGACATGTACAGGAAACAATGCACTATTGTCTTGGATGTACATTGCTAGATTAGAGGTTAATTATACAGAAAAAACCATCAACACCTGTGAACTGTTGCTATGTTCATTAAGATAGAATTAAAGTGTATACCCATTGTGTAGAATAGCTGGTTTATGGGAAGGTGGAGTTTTCTGCATCATCAGAATCAGCCCAGTATGACCTGTAATTCAGTTTCCCATCTAGACGATGAGAATATTAGCTCTTACTTCCTGTAAAAAAACAGAAATCCCCAAATTAGAAACTATGATACTGACTCTAGTTTAGAAATTTTTAAAGATTTAAACAGAAATTCCCAGAGGTGTGGACTCTCTACATTGAAGGCTTTTAAGAACAGATTAGAATAACATCTGTGAGGAACAACTTCACATAGCTTATCCCGCCTACAGGGAGAACACTGAACTAGATAATTTCCTGAGAGCTTTTCTAGTCCTGCGATTTTAGGAGTCTGTTGGCAGGTGGTTAGAACCCTTCTTCAGGCTGCAGTCTAGCTTCTAATCACCACTTCAATACCCGGGTAGGAATTTTAGGAAGTGAGAGACACCACCGTCACTCCTTCCCCAATGCCTGGTGGTCATGACACTGACACAAGACATATCTCAGGTTCCCACTGAGAAGCAGAGGGGACTTTAATTCAAGCCTCAGTATTAGCACATAACAAAACATTGCTCATCCTTCCACTCTCACTTTGATAAAAAATTCATCAAGGATACGAGAAAGGCAATAAAATCTCAAAAAAAAAAAAAGAAAAAATTCAGATATCTTGGAGTGAAATAAAAAGACAGATGTACTCACGACTCTTACAGTCAAGACTACTGTCAGTGTTTGGGGAATAGAAAAATAAAAGTGAGAGTGGTATACGTGGTATGAGGATGCACAATAGTCTTTTGCACTATATTTTACCATTGTTGTGTGTGTTAGGCAAGAAGAAGAAGAAAGAATAGCAAAAAAGAAATGTTAAGAAAAGAAATGACACAAAGCCTAGAAACTACTCTGGTTCCCTTAGAGAACAGAACAAGTAATAACTATGGCAGCTTTGACATTTCAGAAAAGTTTCCATTGTGGTTTTACACTAGAACCAGATCTAATTAGTTTCTGATGATCTTATTCTCATTTTAGAAGGAAATAAAACCCAATGTAAGTTTTAAGGAACATATAAAATATTCAGAAAATAAGAAGGGAAAACTGGATTTTTTCTTAACGTGGTAAGAAGGATAGCAACATGTGACACCCAGTCTGGCCTTTGCTATCTTAACACTTTGGGCAGGATAAGCTGTACCCTCCTCTTCTGCGCAGAAAAAAATATCAGACACAGTATGAGACACACAGTACAGGACACGTGAAGCATCAAATTCCACGTACTTTTAGGCAGCTGTCCCCAGCTGCTGAGTTAACTAACAGCAGCAGCGGTGAGAGTCAGGCACCTCCAGAACCTGATACTGGTAACCTGATACTGGTAACCTGAAGTCTTCCTTCCACTGACTCTTGATGGGGATTGTAGGACTGTCTTCCTAATGGGAGCATCTCACCTTTGCAGGATGAACCTCAGCTGGGATATTCAGAAAGGCTCATATGAATGAAGTCTGCAACTCAATAGCTGTGGTCTGGTATATTTTAATAGGCAAGTTTTCAAATTTATTAATGAATATAGCAACATAGACTTCCCTTATTTACTCTGGGATTTCCCACAATTGCTTGAAGCGTAGTTACAAAGACGAGAGAGCAAAACTCTTCTCAGCTGTAATAGACAACATAGTAAGGGGCACCAGCTACAAACTGTGGCTTGGAAGGTTTCAGTTGATGAAAGACATAAATATTTTCACTGGAAGAATGAAGAAATGCTAGAAAAGGGAGCCCAGGGAGGCTGTGGAATCTCCATCCCGGAATATTTTGAAGATTTAGGGTAGACAAAGCCATGGCTGACTTGAACTAGTGCTGGTGACAGGCCTGCCTCAAGCAAGAGATTGGAGTGAATGTCCTTCGGAGATCCCCTCCCACCCATGTTTCTATTCTGTGATTTCTGTGGTTATATGGGGGTTTCTTCCTCCAGTATCACAGCAGATGCTAAGCAAATTGATATGTAAATTGGGTCATCACATTCAGAAAAAATGCAATAAACATTCCTGCTATTAGTGAAATGCTTCAACAGGTGTGTGTTTTACATTGTTTTATAAATGTATAAATAGACCTTCATCAAAACCAATTTTTGTTGATGTGAGAGTATAGCTTCTCCTCCTTTGACTGTCCACCCAGAGTGATGGCTACAGCAGCACAGCTGTGCTCTGGTGCCTAGTGGCACAGAGGCAATTCGCAGCCAAGAGGGCTGGAAGCATAGATCATTCAGCACTTATAATATGCATATATCTTAAGTTTCAGTCTAATACATACTCCTGCAACTAGTTGTGTGCAAATAGTCCCTGTGTAGCATCTAAATCAACTCTCCATTGTTTTGACCTTCTGTTCAAGTGTTTTGCATTGGAAAAACAGACAACTTTGAATTGTAAGAATGTCAGTCCAGTATGAAGCCAGTTAGCGGAATTAAATGAGAAAATCTTATCTGGTAAAATCTTCACTGTTCTTATGTGGAGTCACCAAATATGAATCATGTATGTACTTGAGCAAAGCATACAACCAAATGTTATTTTATAGCAGGGGTAAAAAAAACAAAAAAAAAAAGAGGAGGAAGGGATGCTTTTCTTTCCAGTGATGCATTTTACTATCAGTTCTACTAAAAAGGGAATACATCAGTTCCTGGTATCCAGCAAAAAGAAAAACAACTTGACTGAATTAAACTTTTTTTTCAGTAAATTAAAGATCCTCTACAAGTTAGTGGTTCGAAGAGCTGGTAGGAGTCACTACTTGACTTCCAAAGAAACAGCAGTATCTGTAGGGGTGAAAAGTCAGTCCCTCTGGGCTCCGACTTACTGAGAGAAAAGTTATTCCATAACAGCCTGTCAGCCTTCAGCCAAAACCACCACTGGCATTTTTCCCTCATGACCTTCTTTAGAAGATCCCTTCGTCTAGGACTTGGAGAGGACTTCTAAGGGCTCTCACAGGTCCTGCCCTGAGGCATGACTAACCCACACCCTGCTAGCTCTCTGCTAGTGAGTGACTCTCACTTCTCATAGTTTGGGTGCAAAAAAATGAGGCAAGGATTTCATGAAACTTGGCTTGAAAGCCCCAGCGGAATTCCAGGCCCTGTTTCTGTAACCCGCATGAGAAGCCTCCCCGGGCTTTATGCTTATCAAAACCCGAGGCGTCAGAAAGATGTGTCTGGGCTCTACTTCAGAGTTTCAGAGTGCACCCTCATAGTCATTGTGCTCTCAGAATTTCACACGAAGTACTATTGTAGTATTTGAGTGATGAATGAAAAACTTTTCCAAAGAAAATGGAAAGCTTTTTCGGTTGAAGGCAATTTTTGATTAAAGACTGATTTTTTACAAGCCAAAACAATTAATTTGATTAATGATCACATATTCCCTTGAAAATAATCTCAGCAAAAAAAAAATTTCATTATGCTTAATTTTGGGAACTCAGTGTCTAAACACCCCCCGAAGCTTTTACCATGCATGGTTGTGAAGTACAGTTCAAAGACTTCACTTACTGCTGTATTCCTGGCATTGTTGGAGGGGAATAGCTACTTTCTAACACCAGTAACGGATTCACAATTTATTCATTTGCACTGAGGTGTCTAATTTTAGGCAGCCAAACTTCTTGTCTCAAGTTCTTTGTGCCTCAGATGATCTACCTCTAAAATGGATATAATATTCTTTGTTTATCTCCAAGGGCTGGCAGGAAGCTTACTCAGTTTACATCTGCAGAGTACTTTACTACTTTATCTACATAAAATGTCCGCATTTAAATGCAATGCTTTATTACAACACAGGAGTAAATGCTACTGTCATTTACCCCGGTGTCAAATGGGACTAATGCCATTGCAAATAAAGGAATTGCAATTGGGAAAAGACAGTGTGGGAACCAAACATGCAGTCCTCCGTGGGCACAGAAGTGAAGCTCAGCAAAAGAAAAAACAAACATTTCCAGCGCAGTTTTGCTCCACAACTTTCCATTCCTCTTTCCAGTAAAGCCACAAGAGGTGTCCGCTCGCAGCAGGAGCTATTCAGCAAGGGAGGAGCGGGAGAGGGGCTAGAGCACGGCTGTGCAAAGAGCAGCAGTGGAACCAGTGCAGGGCGACGGCACCCGCAGCAGCCGCTGAGACGCAGAGGGGTGCGGGCTGCTGGGGATTTTCACTGCCAGGGATCTGGCAGCGATTACGCCAAATGCTGTGAGCTGTTGACAGTTGAAGATGAGCAGCTTAGGCAGAAGGAGAAATCCTTTGGACTTACAGTAAGTCCTGTGACACTGTATCATTTGACTCAATTAGCTCAAATGACTGGGATATAATTGAACAAACTATAACATGAGTTGTGACTCATGCTGTGCCTCAAACTGCCCATGTCAGCGTGGCAAATTAATTCATAGTCTGTTAAGTGAAAGTTAATAGCCAACGGCAATGCTTGGCATATCAGAGGGATATTTCATACAAAGGCAAAGTTAGAGCTGAGGAAGGGTTTTATAAAACTCTTGATCTGTCCACAGATTTCAAAACCAAAAGTGAAGGAGGGTTAGAAACAAGAGTGAAGAAATATGGTAGGTCAACAAAAATAACAGAGACAGAAGTTATTTCTGGCATCATATCTGGTAACTGTGTTTGAACGTTGATGATTAATGTATTAGTTATGTGTGTGTGATGCAAGAGGCACGGTAAGTGGTTTGCTTGCATATTCAGCTCTCCAGCCCATTTACTTTGTCCAGACAAAATCCCCAACATAAAAGGCTTATCTCTCAAATTAGCCAGCACAGTCATCCCAGGATTTTATTTATTTTAAGCTGTGGGCCCCAGCATGACAGACACACCCATTTAAAAAAAAAAAAAATGACTGCCCTTTGGAATAGGGTTTTCTAATTGTGGGGGTTTTTTTTCCCCTTAACATTTTTTTTCCCCAAAACTTTCCCCCTCCACCCCAAAAGTGGCAAAAAAAAATTGCTGGATTCAATATACTGCCAAGCTGACAATAGGGAAAGCCCAAATCTATCTCTGTTGGATATCAGCTAATGTTGTAGTAGGTGTCGTAATATCTGCTACATGGATGCAGACTGGTTGTGGTGTAGGGGGAAGTGTGAAGTGAAAGAAAGGTTGGCAAGAAGCTAAAGAGAAAAGGGAGCTAGGAACACTGTGAAATAGTGTCGGGAAGTGAAAACATGAAGTGGTAAGTAGTAGAAAAAAAAATGGAAGGTGAAAGGGAAAAACAGAAAACTAAAGAAAAAAAATATAAGAACATTTCTGAAGGATGAATGGATCTAAAGAGATTCTTGCAGGATATAGCTCTGGACCTAACCTTACGAAAATGCCTGTATAGATTCATGGTGGGGAGGGTGGCAAGGATGAGATATCTGACATGTTTGTAAAACAGTTGAGGCCCTGCAGGATGTGCTAATTCTTTAAGAGCTTTGCCTTTCTCAGAACTGCTTAATAACTGTAATTTTAAGTAGCCCAGAACACATGATAGTGTGAATCATGGTTCCTGTGGCAAACCTGTGGTAAGAAGTTGTGCCAGCAGTAGTATAACAGCTTATTAGACATTGAACATATGCTTTTCATCCAAACATGGATATAGTAAAGGCATTTTGAAGACTGAAAGTCCGTTAATCAAAAGAATATGTTTCTGTTTGAAAAATAAAAACTCCTTCACATACTCCAAACACAAATTAGTCCACCTACGGCTTTTGGTCATTCCCATTAAACAAAGTTTTTTTTCTTCTGTAGGGAAACAGAACTAGCAGTACTCAAATGTACACCACACCAAAAATATGTTATCTCTTTAATTGCACAACTGTGTCATTAAGTTAAAGAAGGTGGCCTAAAGCACTGAAATTTACCATTCAACAGCCCATCAAAGGCTTTGAAACGTTTTACAAAGCAGCATAGTATCTGACTGAAAATTTATTCAGATAGAGGTAGAGGGTCACATTCTTAGCCGGTATAAAAATGGAGGTAGGTCCAATTAGATTATTCTAATTTATGATCATGAGATATTTTTCAGATAATATCCTAATTGAAGCTTGAGATATTTTTCCATTAAAGGCTTCCCTCCCGCAAGACTTACAAAGTAATATACTTCTACTTACTTTTTTTTTTAACTTAAGAAGTAAAAGTAATAGATGCTCAACAGGCGAATCAAAAGTGGAATTTCTCACTCAAGAACATTTTCCAAGCTTAACTCAGACTTACTTTCATTTCTCTACAAAAGAGTGACCACAGGCAGCCCCTTAGCCCTCATTCAGCTTGCGTGGCTGTTGTAATCTCTGCTGGCCACCAGCAAGCAATCTTCAAATCAGCAACACCAAGCAGAAGGGTGGTGAGACACGTGATGACGAATGCTCTGTTGGGATAGTGGTAGACCAAAAGCAGAGAGGAAGTTACTGACAGGTCAGGGGCAAAAAGCTATTATGTTCCCAGCTTTTATTGTCTCCGTTTCCAAGTGTGGTATTAGTGGCTTCCGAAAGTCCTGACTGAAGTGGCTTACTCAATGCCAGTTAATAAGTCTGTTGCATAGACCGATCTCCTGGGTATGAACCCACCTCCTTAATCAAGGAGCAAGCACTGTTCTTTCTGTTACCAATATTCCCTTTTTCAGATGCTTCACAGATATGCCATCATACTCAACAGTGTGCTCAACAAATTCATTTTGCCTTTTACACCACTTGCTAGTGGTGAGTGCATATGTAGACGCAGGCCTGAGTAGAAGAGACAAGTACCAGATCTTTCAGGATAGTCTCTTAATTGAAACTTGAGACACTTTTCCCTTAAAACCTTCCAAGATCTTTTGGAGAAACAGTATCCTTAATGATATAAACACTTATATTTCCTACCTGAAAAACTGCATTGTCTGCCCTGCCAGAAATGTTTTTATAGCAGTTCCTAAGTCACCTTTCCTGATGATACAGAAAAAAAAAATTGCAACTTTCTGCTTTAAATTGCAATGTATCTCTTACCATAAGGGGTCAAAAACGTATTCCTTTCCCTACACAGGTCTACAGCAGAGTTTGAATGTGAACGGCAGCCTAGTTTTCAGCCATACAAGCTAAGGTATAGGCAAGGATTTAAATCTGACTTCTGCATGGGGAAGGTGATTCCATCATTCAATGAATAGCAACAGGCAAACCAGAGAATGACCTCCAATCTGATTTACGAATTTTAGTACCAATCCCGGCTCAGAGATCTCAGGTTTTGGACCAGATTGCACTGGAGGGGTTGAAAATACCATTGTTGCATTGCTACTTTCTGAATTGCAGACCAGTTACTTGTCCATTGCGATGTAAAGCTGGCATTTAATAGCTTTTCAAACAAAACTCTAAAGTGCTGAATTCTCCACCACCTTGAACATTGCTACATGGGTCAATTTTACACTCCTGCATTATTACTCTGAGTGGCTGATACAAGTCAAATCGAAGTGTTACGTAGAATCTCCATTTTCCAACTGTATTATAAAGAAAGCAGAATCCACAGCATGTTTTTGAGTAAAGGATTCTTTCTCAAAAGGTTATCTTAATATGTTTTTAGCCATAACTGCAGCATTTCACCTCTGAAGAGGAAGGAATAGCCTTGCTACTGAGATGCTATGAGGAGTGGTTTTGCTACTATTCCTGTTTAACAGAGTTCTCATGCAGTGTGTTTGGTTCCAGAGGATTGTCTTTTTACGCCATTCTGTATCTGTCCCTAAAAGACCTGGGCATCCTCCAGTAATGAACTGAGCAACAAGATTCATGCATTATCTGCCTACCAGAATAACAGTGGTACCAAATCATGGTCTGTATAGTCTATCCAGAGAAACAGAAGCAGAGTCTAGACATGTCAAAAGACGCATGGCTTTACCAAAATCACAGTTTATATCAGCTGGAGGCCTGACCTGCCATCAGCAGCACAGTGCAGCTGCTTTGGGAGGGACGGGAAACAGCAACAAGAGTTTAAAAAGCCTTGTTCCCCTGTGGTCAGAAATGGTATGCTGGAATCGTACTAGGACACAACCACATTTAAACATAGCTGTGGCTGGCATGGCTTGAATTCTAATGCGGACAGTACCTAATTTAGGAAAGACGCAGGAGAAGCTGAATGTAAATGTGCATAGGGGAATATAAATGACTGGCACCAGTGTCACTTTCACTTTGTTATTAAAAGCAGTCTTGGTGCTTTGGAAGCAAACAGGCATCAGAGAAGTGGAACTGGTTGCTGCATTTAGCACAAGGACAGAGACCCTCTAATTTTAACTCTTGGTGAATGTAGTATTTGAGCAAGATGCTCTGATGGAAGCAGGGAAGGAATCTCACCATCCTCTGAATACAGGCAGCTCCAGCTGAGATGGTATCATGTTCTAGTTTGGAGGCAGTCACTCAGGTTTTACACCACACCAGTTCATAGACAAAAGCCAAATTCTTCCTTATGGCAATCGGTTTTTTTCCACTGGGAGCAAAGCTATTAAATGATTGCAGGACGCAGTATCGGTGAGGGTCACTTCTCAGCTGTAAGTTAAAGGTCATTGTCATCTATTAGAGGACAGGAGACTTTGGCAGTTGTCTGTTTTCACTGTCATGGCATCTCACACTGAAATGTTTTCTCTCCCGTGGCAAGTTGCCTGAACAATTTGGTCAGTTGTAGCCTCCTTAGCTCACCGCCTAAACCGAGGACAGGCAACTGCGCTACTGCGGCTCCGCAGGATGGAGTCAACAGTGCATCCTGGTGCCCCAAACAACTTCCTGCCACCGCAGTGGGAGACAAGCCCAAGGCAGGGGAACACACCACTGAGCTATCGCACTCGCCACGGAGAGGCTGATCAGCTGGCACTGACAGATCAACATCAAGCTTAAGTGATTAAAAAGGCAGGGTTTATACCACTGTATCACCTTCACTTGTTGTGGATGTTTTCCTATGTAGATTAACACCCTATCGGATTAATTTCTGCACAAAATAATACCATTTTCTTTTTAAATTAGGAATACATACCTCTTAGCAAAAATACACTGCTATATGCCTATGTCATTTTTAGCAGGGTGTTAATAAGTGTACAGGTTGGCCTTGTCGCTGCTTCTGAAATAAACTAAGGTTTCTTTTGTCAAAGCTTTTAATAGACTTTGGATTGGAAAAGTGCCAAGGTGGTCACAGGATCGCATGACTCAGAGGGCTACTGAGATCTAAAAGTGTTTTAAAAGTTTAAAACAATAAAAATAGCTCTAGTGTGTCATTTTTAATAGATATAAATGTGTGTTACACAATTCACACCCAGAAACTCCTTTCAGTAATGAACAAAGATCATCATCATAGCTGACATTTCTGAAATGTTTAAGAAGTAAGTTCAAGGTCATGTTTGAATGCAAACATGTTACACATAGTAATTATCATGAATTTGTTATATTTACTGGTCTGGAGTTTTCATAGAGTCATGCATCAAGAAAAGTAATGGTCTATTATTGAGCAAAGTTTAACATCAAGCAATGTGCTATGAATTTTAAAACATTTTTTAATGTCAGACACAGCAATTGTAATGAGAAAAGTATCTTGGTTATGAAAGATTTACGAAAGGGGAGAAGAGGGGAGAAGGAAAGGAGAGCAGAGGGAAATGTTTTTTTAAAAACCCAGGAAAACAACCTTTTCCAAAAGCATACTATTTCGATCCAGCTGTGTAGCTAACAGGATGGCAACTATAGAAGTAATTCAAATCTTATTATGCACATTAATATATTAAAGCTTCCCAAGCCGGGTGAGACTCTCTCCTGTTCGCTTCCATGCTTGTACATTTTGACCCACTGTCAGGCTGAAACTGTATGGCTGAAAAGTGCTCTTGGCCTCTCCAGGAGACCTTTGTGAGTAATACACAGGTCTCATCTCCTGACACAGGATCCCTTTGCTGGAGGCAGTTTCAGTATTAATCAGTCTGTCGTCGCTATGGGCTACACCCTGCTAACAAAAACCTTGGGCTTCTTACTGATTCATTGTAGTCGTGCTACTATTGAACACGGTTTTAATTTAAGCAACATAATTGCCTCCATGATTTCTTTTAAGCAAAAGTTTTTTGGCCAAAGATCTTTACTGATCCCATGTTCCTTCCTTACTACTTGTTTCATATTTGCACTGTGCTAAAGTTTTGGCTTGGCTTTCTTTCAAAATCCCTGGCAAAACATTACTGATTTCACAGTGGGGACAAATCCTGGAGAACTGTCCAGGAAGACACATTAACATCTGTGCTGGGGGCTGCAGACAGACCTGCAGACAAAGCGCATGGGGGTTCGACTCAGGGCCACATTTGTTCAAGACATCTCTAGAAGCAACACAGCCACATGGACTTCATAACTTTTTTTGTGATGTGGCCCTATCACACAAAGCTCCCATGGGATAATTTCACTCAAAAAGAGGAAATCAAGATAAGTGCTTAACCAAAATGGCATTGCTGTAGTTATCAGAGATCAGGGAAAGGGATAAGATTCAGATATGAGGGCCTAGACCACACCAGAAGAATTAGGGATATGATTTAGCTCGCTCTACAAATGGGGCTCATCAGGGAAGTGCAAATACAGCAGTGGGACCCAGTATCTCCATGAAGCAATTAGACAAAAATGTTAATTCCCAGGAAACAATCTTGAAAGGTGAGATTGAGTAAAGCATTTCATCACTGTTTAAATATTTTGCTTCGGCAGGCACAGGTTGCTAAGAGGGATCCTCTAGAAATCACATAAAATTATGCTAATTTCCAAATCGGGAAGAAAGATTTGCTACTCAAGACACGCAATTGGTATTTGATGCAATTCATATTTTTGCACCCAATGAGTGCCCATCTAGTTAAAGGATTTATTTCTGGGTCAGTACCATCTTCATTATTTACAAAGCCCTGGGAATGACCATCACAGTCATTGCAACAGCCCCAGCCTTCTTCCTGTGGCAGTTTTTATTGGCAGATCTCAAGGTGCATTACAAAAGAAGTAAAGATCATTAACCTTGTCTTACCAACAGGATAAACAAGGCATAAGCGAGAAGGAGAGGGGAAGATCTCTCCTGAGGTCAGACAAGGACTCAGACACAAGTATGCACAGTCCCAGGCCAGCCATCAGCTGTGTACGTTCCCAAGCTAACCCCTCAACTCGTCTGCTTTGGGCTTCTGGTGTTTTTCTTTTTAAGATCTATACACAGACATGCAGGACTGATAGAGAACTAGTCACTAGCTGGTGGAGTCCAGGATAGATCATCTGCATTGTCTAACTATTGTCACATGCAACTATGTTTAGTTCCCCCCAAAAAATTACTTAGGAGAAACAATTTATAGTAATGCTAGAAACACCTGTGGCTGTTTAAAAGCACTTCATTGTGCCATGCCACTCCTGAGCATAGTGACATAAATTACTGTTTTTAAAATAGAGCATTCAAGTTAGTGGTCATGACTGGAATATGTCTCTAAAGATACTGCAATGCGTGGAGGTGTTGGGGGAAGCCTTTTTCGAGCTGTAGTTCCTAAAGCCATGGGAAAACAATAAGATCTCCATTACATCTTTAAAAAAAAAAAATTCTAGCCCTAGTTTATGAAATAAAACTGGAAAATGTGGACTTGGGAGCCCTTAAAATAGTAATGAATTAAAAGACTCCAATACATGTGCACTTTTCCTTATTTGCTTACTTTTTTACAAGACTTCCTGTTCCAGGAAACATTGCTCATGATTTTTGATGACTCAGGACTAGTGATTGCATAGCTCCAGAGAGGAGTGTTTTGCTCTGGCTTTCATATTTCTTATGGGAGACTCATGAAGGATCACTGATTTGGTAGATAAAAACATCCTGGGGACAGATTTCCTGGGGACAATACATTTATGGTGACTGAAAGGGGTTGGGTGTGAAAGGTGCAGGCCTTTCATTAACTTATGTCCAGATTTCTATGTCTAACTCTGGTAATAAACCTGCCAAACAGCTCTGAGAGATAAAGTAAGGGGACAGGGAGGGAGCTGGGGTACAAGGCAATGCGCTACAGGTGCATGTCTCAGCTTTGAAGAGTTAGTCACAGCTTCCTCAGAGACCGAAGGCTAAAATCAAAGCAAAGATGCAATTCTCTTGAAAACTAGTGGCCTAATTGTTAATTCGTAAATATAATCACCAGTACCATGCCTCTGAAAAGCTGTTTCTCTCATCCCTCACGCACAGCAAGGAGCATATCAATATGCTCTGCAGAGTAGATGGATGGATAGCTTAATTCACTTTGCAAATCTATGGAAGCAACACTTTAGCACCAACTGTCTCTGACATTGAAAATTAGTAAAGAAAAGAAGTGGTGAAAATGTCAGGAGCGGGAGGACTTCATTTTTCTCTTGTTCAAAATGACATGTGTTATCTGCAATCAATGCACGGAGACAACTTCCCATACCACAATGATTTACAGTATGTTTATAGGCACAGATAGAAGTAATCACAGGGTTAGGCAAACGTCTCTTGGTGAATTCTTCAAGTGTCAGAAGTGCTTAGTTCTGCAGTTCTCCTCTCCCAAGAATGCAGGGGAGATCAGCATGGAGAGCTATGCGATTTCTGCATCTCCATACACAAACCCATAAAATCTGCACCCAATCTGGCCTCAGCTATGTATAAACATATCCCATGGCCAGATGCCTACAACTTTAAAAAAATGTTGCCTTTACCACTGAAGAAAAGGCAATAAATATTTTTCACTCTTTTCATATCTAAACAAATACGTATGAAAGGAAATACACTCATGATCTTGCTGCTAGATTGAACGTTTTGAACTTTCATTGTTTGGAATTTCCTGTTTAATGCCTTGAAAATAAAATTTCCATTACTGATTTTTTTGTCCTTTCTGAATGAGAACTCATTGTCCAAATCTTTAATTGGTACTGAGATGAATGAGTCCCAGTTTATTCATTTCCTTTGTGTCCACCAGAATTTGTGATACTGTTGGACACAATATCTCCTTTGCCCCCAGAATTCCTGTTTAATATTCCTTAGCAACAGGATCTTGGATGTTTTGCTGGCCTTTGTGGCCATACAACTCCACAGTCACCACATGCTCTTTTCCACCCAATACTCTATGTGAAGCAGAGAAGTGTTGAAACTCCTGATTTATGGATGGCAAATTAAAATAAAAACAGCTCAGCATTTAATACTTCTGAGAATTTTTTAGTCTGAGGCTCAGAGCACAGAGGTAGAGTAAGGGAGCGAGTGCCAGGGATCTCATGTCTTGGGCTATTGCCACAGTAACCTGTTTGTCCTTCCTGTCAATGAGTGAATGATGGCTTTTAATAAATAAAATTATTCCTGAATCTTGTGGCCACTCCTTGTCACATTAGCACAGTGGTTTTCCAAAGCAGTTACTCACACTGTCCCCACAGCTGCTGCTAGCAAACTCCACGTCCTGCAACAGGGAAAGGCGTAGTGTTTGTGCAATGTTCAAAATTAGAGCCAGTCAAAAATGTGCAGTTGAAATATTTTTTTAAAAAATAAATATGTGCTATGTTCTTACAAGTGCTATTTCTTGCAGCAATTAACTTCTAGTTATTTTAATGAAAAAGGTGAAGAAAACTCTTTTTATTTTCTTCTTTTACCCTCTGAAATCCTAGAAAACTTTCCAAAATCAAATCAATTAAAAGCTCTAAGTCCAATATTCTAATCCATTCTTTCTAGCAAGCCCTTTTCTCTCTTATGAAAGTAGTAAAGTAGTAATGAAGCACCCAAGGTGTAGAGTAGGGAACTGCCCCTTCTCTGCTCAGAGTCCACCCCGCAGTTAGCTCCTGCCAAGAAGCTGCCATTCCTTCCAGAACATCATTTTTCTCTCCCAAAGCCTGGTACATTGTGAGAGTTACAGCAGGTTAGAGCATAGGTTTAATTATTCAAGTAGCTCTCTTTTACACACCCAGCAGTTCCTCTCAAAATAAAACATGCTTTGGTCCTTGGCATTTCCACAGTGCTCACTTGCCATCTCAGTATTTATCTATTCCCAGCTCTGCTACTTGCCTGGAGGGTGACCTCGAACATGCACCTTCATTTGTCCATATTTATTTCTTCTGTTTTCAGGAGCTTCAGAACAAACATTATCCAAGAAAGGGACAATCTGATTTTTGTGTCTAAGAAAACCATCATGGTGAAGCAAAAACATATATTAATATTATTATGGGAAAATAATATGAGTAATAAATAGTAAGTAAGAGGCATGACCTGAGTTATAAATGGTGAAGTCCTGCCCTCTGCTTATTTTATTACTCCATGCTGCTTTTGAACAGATTCTCAAATACCCTCCCAAAATAGAACATATAAACACAACTCACAAAACTCAGAAAGAAAAAAAAAAGGAGTATAAGCTGATGCAATATAAAAATAAAGGTTAATTCACAACTATAGATAGCATTTCAACTCTGTATGCACATCACTTAGCATATATTCACTAATAAAAACTAACTCGATGCTTTATCTATGGAAGTAGGGATGTTCCTAGAAAACATTAGTATAGTAACATTTTGGAAAACAACTCTTTAAGTAGGGGATCAGTCATTTTCCTTCTGTTACAGTAAAAGCTTCAGGATTTCAAATGGATAAACACTCTGCAATTTGAGCTTGGTGAGTCATGCTCAACAAGGCAGATGTGTGCTGAGAATTAGCAGTCCATAATGCACGAGTTTTCCTAGTGTCCTTCTCCTACTAAAGACAGATAAGGCAGAAAATGCAAAGAATCAAGCAGCAATGTGCTCCTCTTTGTCCCAGGACACAGAGATCACTCTGGCAATGGTCAGGTGAAGAAGGCTGCAGTGAAAGAGAGGAGCCATCCATTTGTGGTGGTGCAAACAGGGCTCTACAGCCTCCCTGGCACAGGGACAAGGCTTTGGGGCAGCTGAGAAACTGGCTGTTAGGTCAGACTGAACACTCAGCCTGCAAATCACTGCATCTGCGAGCCCACATTCAGGTACAGAGTTTCTCTAAAGTCAATGGCTGTTATGAAAGAATATTAAACTAATGTGATTACTCACCTGCATAAAATCCATATTTACGCGAAGGAGAGAAGCAGAGCTCTGCACACAGCAGAGAAACACCCTTTTGCCCCATACAGTCTCTCCTGACTCCTTTGAAACCAGGCTTCACATTTTGTTTTATCTCTTTGTCACCTTCGTTTCGTCCTTGATCCCAAACCTTCCTCAGCTCCTGTTTTTCCTGTGTCTATTAATCTGCCTCAGACACTTGCTGCAACTGTCACCTTTGTTTAAATTCTCATGTATATCACTCTCCTCTCACCTTGACTGCTGCTCTTCCATTTTCTACAACATCCCCAAACTCCAGCATACAGCATTTGTAAAATAATGCGGCCTGGCTTCTGGGATATTCAGGAAGCACAGGTCATGCTATTCTCAAATAATTCCACATACCTCTGTACCAATTTCAAATTGCCTGTCCCACTGCACATCTATTGCCCAGTTTAGAATTTTCATCCCCTTATTGTGACCCATTTCCTTCCTCATCTGACACATTTCTTTTTTTAATAGAAAGTCACTATTGTTTAGAAAATTCAGTTCCATCCGGAACAGCATTTCTGTTTATTGCTATCTCATTGAATTTTGGAGCCTTACTTGTATCTCCTATAGTATTTATTTTGAAGTCAATGGGTTTGTCAGTGGGTCATTTGCTGTTATTTTGGCCCACAGATACCTCTTAAACAGTGGAAGGAAAAATATATTTTATCTTCTTGATTTCTCTTTCTGAAATTCTGAATTTATTTTGTATAAATCTATTACAAATAATGGCTTAGTCTATCAAGTGCTTTATAAAAGATATATATGAAACAGTTGATATAAAATCAAATGGCCCTGTATCTCTGCTCCTGTAAATCCCTGTGTTATCTTTGCCTACATGATACATCTTAATCATGGAATCACAGCTGAATACTAAATATTTGTACATGTATACTCCAAGGAATTCTAAATTTCTTTTTTTCTTTTCAACTAGGCAAGCTATTAATTAATGCATTGCAAAATGATTAAAAGCATTTTTCAAATAATGAACAATACAGAGACAGATGAGTTAATTGATTGATTGGTGTATGAGCAGGGTCCTAACGGATTAGTATTTGCATATTAACACAGATCCAATCTCTCTCTCTTAATGAGCTGCTTGCCACATTTTGTCTTCTTTTAAGCAGCAGTGAGCATGATAAAACAAATAAACCCACTGGATTGCTCCCTCTCAAGGGACCAAAAGACAAACTTTAAAAAAGGCCTTTCTGCAGCACTGATTTATATAAAGCCGCTGCACATCAGCCTAGTAAGTACATGGAGACAGTCACACTTTATCTCAAGTCACTTGTGAAAGGAGCCATTCTGAAAATCACAGAAATTTACAACTACTGCTTATAAGATGCTTGTAACATAATTTTCCCCACAATGATCTGACATTCGCTACAGCTGGTTTCGCTGTGCAAGAAGATGGAGTGGGATGTCAGCAACCAGCTCGTTCCATCTGTGGCCTTTAGGCTGCCATCAGCTGCAGGACTGTGCACATCCATCCGATCCAGCCATCCACAAGGAAAGGACCTGAATCATTTGGGGTAAGTAGATGGTCATTTTCAGTCACTGGGCTCACTGAGAATGATTTCAAACCTTCAAGCATCTCCAGTACTCAAGGGCTAGATACAGGCAGCATAATGAAGACAAAATCAGTGAATGCATCTCCCACTAGGAGCATGACCACAATAACATGTGGCAAAACTATCTTCCTTTCAAAAGCAGAGTTCAGTCTTTTTTATTCAAGCATAAACAAAGAGAAAGAAAAAAGAAAAAAGGAAAAAAAAAAGAAAAAAAACAATTAAAAAAGAAAAACAATTTCTGCTTTGGTGATATACAAACCCTCAGTATTGCTATCACCAGGAAAATCTATCTAACTTTGGGCACAATATCATGCAACATGGCAGGACACACAGATCTCCTTCACACCATACGTACACAGCAGTATATACATAGCTGTAACCATGATGTGTTATAGCCAAGTTAACAGGCAATCTGAGGGGCTTCTGGGACACAAGTCAATATGACAATGTGCAACCACACCGTGCCATCTAAGAAAGTTTTTGAAGTTAGCTCAGAGATCCGTAATACACCACTGTTTTGAGCCATGTGGACATGCCCTTTGAGTTCTTGGCCAAGAGCCTTGATGAGAGTCAATTGGCATAGCTGTGTTACAGTCATTTCCCTGTTTACATAGGCTGAGGACCTGGTCCATTATGTATTTTGGCCATGGAGTATAGCTCTGCCTTCTGCTCAGCCGGCTGGCTGTGAAGATGACAGTTGCCTGGTTTTGAACTTGGCATTCGGGGTCAAGCTGGGTGACAGTGCAAAGCCTTCATGCTCGGGCAAGTTTCCAAAGTTTCCAGGAAATTCGTGTGACCTCCTGCTACCTGAGATTCTGTTGGATTGTTTCATTTTACTCCAATGGCTACTGGGGTCAATGTTTACTGTAGGTGCACGGAAAGACCTGACCAGGTCTTACGCCAGCCAGTGCGTTATCCGTGAAGCGGGACACCAGCACCCAGGTGTTGGATGGAATGGAAAGCTGCGATGAGCCTGCAGGTCAGAGGAGATATGCTGTTTTCAGGGTAAATTGCCATACAGTGAACTAGCTGCAGATTTTGAATTTCTGTATTCAGCCGTGAAGAAATTCTGCTGCTGTTTTGATTGACATGGTTCATAAGATATGAAGGATATTTTCATCCAGAGGACACAGTTTAAAAAACCTTTAGAAAATGGGTTCATTTATGGATCCTATACCAAATGGTTTTAAGCCCCTATTTGAGGAACAAAGATAATTAATTCACTTAGGGAGGTTTTTTTACTGAAATAGATTGTTTCAAATGGGTTGTTCTAAATAAACTGTAAGCTTATCTGTGTTTAATATAGAATGTGAGACTGACCCTTCACTGTGCGAATGTTTTTTTAGATTCCATCAACCTGTGCTACTCATTTCAATTCTGAAAGAAATGGGAAGAAAAATCTCAAAAACCCTCTAATTATTATTCTAAAAATGTTTATACTATAAATTGTAATTATAAGTTGTGCATTCGTGATTAATGGACACCATCATGAATTTTTGGAAATCGGTGCTGAAGTATTTTGTTACTGTAATAGTGTCTGTTAATATCTGTCACTTTCTTCATGGAAAAAATATTCCAGGCATGTGTAGCTCTCTATCTATCACCTGTCTATCTGGGCATGATAAATGCAACAAAAAAACTCCAAAGCATTGACATTGATATGAGTTTTCCATTGGCTTCTATCAAACAAGAAATAAACTCAGTGCAGGGGCCTGGCCAAGGTTTCTACTCATAATAACTATTTTAAGTCCTTTTTTTTTTCAAAGTTACTACAATATAGAAAGAAATATAAACAGATCTGATCTCACTGAAATGCCACATGTATCCAATATAAAAATTAAAAACAAAAGCAGGAAAACTATACTCTACAAACTTCTTTGCTTTCATTTTCTATTCTGCGTAAGGAGCTGCTCAAACTATTGGGACCTTTAAGATTTTGATAAAATCTTGTGTTCCAGAATTCTGCAGAGCTGAAAAAGGGATCAAAACCACAGCCAACATTTGCATACTTTTCCATTCCTCTCTCTATTTGTTTGACCTGCTTTAATATTAAATATTTCTGACCACACAGCCAGAAAAACAAAAAGAGGAAACACTACTCCAGCTTGGTTTGCTAAGGTGTTAAGAAGGCTGGTGGATAAATTCCCACAGCGTGTGATGTATCCGTGATCAGCCGCTTCACAGCCCCTTCTCTCCCCCCAGCCTCCCCCATGCCTGTACTGTATCTGTGCATAATCAGGCCTTAATGGGGCGAACAGAAACCTTTCTTTAACACTGTCTTATCTCAATATCCTTTGTTCATGCCAAGCAGCAGCTTATGAATATCAGCTGCTTTTCTCTACCTCTGTCTCAAAAAGCTCGTGTTTTTCAGTTCCAAGGGGAGAAACCTATCATTCCCAAACAATTGAAGAGATCTGTATCTCAACATAAACAAACAAACGCTGTCCGTAGGGAACGTGGAAAATGTTTTTCTCTAGAGCAGCAGTTCCCGCACATGCCCCCAATTCCCTCGGGCCCTGCAGTGGCTTTTGCAGTGGTCCACCCCGGAGCCAATTTTAGATGGTGGGAAAGCACATCTTGGGGCTGCAGGGAGCGAGCGTGTGGTAGCAAGGGCTACTGGTCCTCCCGGGAGACCCTCTTTCTGTGCCTGCTAGGAGGTGTCTGGGGCTGGGGCAGATAATGAGGAGAGGGGAAGAAAAAGCTACCCCTCAGAGCAGCGGGAATCCCGGGCTGTGCCAGACCTCCTCAGACTGCCCTAAAGGAGCCGGACATGTGGAGAGGAACAGGGTCAGCTGGAGGGGTAGGCACCTGCAGGTTTGGAGTTGGTGGATAGAGTATCCACGAGCAGCAGGAGAGGTGTGCAAATTGATGGGAGTTAACTGCTCATTTTCCGAAATGTAAATGGCAAACTATTTTTGAAATCCAGTCTATGAACATCACCTTTACATAAATGTCTGGTCATACTCCCTCCCACCCTTAAACCCTTCCTCCAGTCAACTTTAACTCTTCCTGTCATTATTATCAACTCACAACCTAATTCTTTGCCTTTCTACTTGACAAATCTTGTTTCTCATGGTGTCTTTTCCCTCCTGACAGTGTTTTCTGTTCCAAAAAGAGGACCAAAAACATGCCTTGGTCCACGGTTCCCATAATTGTTAGAAAATATCAAGTTGGAAGGGACCCATATGGATCATCGAGTCCAACTCCCTGCTCCTCACAGGAGAATTGTTTCTATGTCTTTTCCCCACCGAGGTTTAAATGACGCTACTCCCTGTTGTGTGGCCCATGAGACACAAGAAGGGGTGTACACTGTTTTGCCAGTGTGATTCCTCTCCAGTGGCAATTAAGTTTCAGTTGCATTCTGCATATAAAGAAATTGAGAACAACAAACTATGTGGGCATAACTAAACAAAGTTTATCTGAATTAAATTTCACATTCACTCAGAGGTAGTCTAAGCTAGAAAGTACTAAACACTTAGGAAACTTCTGACAAAGAAATTTAATGCAAATGTATGGGCTTATATCTTATCCTCTAATTAGACACCTAATTACACTTCCAGGCCATTGGGTCACGTTTTCCGCCATTTCTTTTCTCTGTGAAGTGTTCAGGACATTTGTGATAGATAATGGGCCTGAACCTTTTGAACAAGAAATTGTTTTTCCAGCCTATTCGCTGAGAACAAGACAGAGCCGTAAACAACATAATCATGCAATATCCAGTAGCAGCACTGCAGATAGTAAATATGAAGTATTAAACAAGACTCAGAAATTGGTGACACAATTGTCATCAAATAGTTCTTGCAGGGAAGATTCACAGCTGGTGTAACTGCAATGATTCATGCAGTGATATGCTGACTGAAACGATCTGGAAATGTATCCTTCCAGTCTGATAGCCTTTACTTTTGAGGGGATATTTTGCTGTCCTTTTATGTACCTCATTACAGCGAATGCTATCTGACTTGCACCCTCCACGTCATGGCATTATCGTACTGTCAGTTCCTGAGACAGAGACTCATCATCTCAAAATGCTCATCGGTTCAAAACTCTGCTGCTTTGGAAGAAATAAAGTAAATTACAAGCAACGTGAATGAACTTCATAAAAGAAGTCAGCCTTTTCTTCCTCTGCTGATGGTTATATTCTCATAGGTAATAATGTCAGGAATAATTAGACAGTTGGGCTTATTTCCCACCATTTTTTTCCCCCAATAAAATACAAAGCAGTCTGTAAGAAAGAGACATTTCAGAGAGAACTATGAGGCAGAGAGGACTCCTATAACGCTGAATACAGCTCTAAATGTAAACATTGTTTACATTTGAATGTGAACGCTCACAGAATTGAAATATCAGAGAGGTGTGATTTGGCTCCTGTGGACCTCCTGAGCTCTCTGTGACTGGCATTTCTCCCTGGGGTAATTTACAAACTAATATTCCCTGTTGTGAGAGCATTGGCAGGCTTGGGGAAAGAACAGCTCCAGTTTTCACTCTAACATGGCTGGCTCACATCCAGAAATTGCAGAAAGAATTTGACATAAAAATAAGATGAAAGGGACGTTCTTACATATATAGTCTTAATGACACTGTGCAAAAAAAAGGCACAGGTATATAAAGACACCACACAGCTAAATAAAGATGCATAATATGGATTAGCAAGGTGGAATTTTTTAGATTACAAGCAAATATAACCTGCAGATTGTACAAAAAAAAAAAGTATAAAGAAAATTCTACAAATGAGAAGAACAGCTCACTATACCACAACACTAAGTGGACATTGGAAACGGCACAGATTCCCTTCTTAAATAATGGAAAATTTGATCTAGGTCAAAGGTTTCATAAACCACATGAATCAACAGATATAGTAGGTTTGAAGACATACACTGAATCTCTTTGGAACTTCTTAAAATAGAGTAACTGCTGAAACAAGACACAGTAGCGTTGCTGGCTGCCTAGACACCGTTCTATTTTAATAAGTGTCATGGATGCTTTGGGGCATATCAAAAATAAATGGCAGTAAGTAGGTAGGAAGCCAAGCCTCTGTGACTTCCAGCAGAATTGCAATGCAAATAAACTCCAGTGAAGTCTTTCACAACCTCTCCAGGGTTATCTCTACACCATTGTTTCCAGTCAATAATTTATAAACTTGGATGTGCTGATTATCTTTTTCTGGACAACAAACTCCAGCTGTTAATGCTTTATATGATGTCAGACTTTGACAAGTGATTATCAGACTAATCTATCTAATTTCACCTTTATGAAGGTGCTGCAGTAAGTTTGCTTTAAAAGGTTCAATTTTCTTCTATTGGTTTTACTTTGTGCAGTTCCACTGACTTCAGTGAAGCTGAATACCACGTATTCTGGTACACATGAGAAAATTAGGACCAAGAGATTTAAACTCTAGGCAAAAAGATCCTTCCAAAATCCTGAGCAGGCTAGGTTTCAAAATAAATCCTCATGAATGAGTGGAAAAAAAAAAAAAGATAACATATCAGGCACTGTCCCTGTCTTCTGCCCTTCCACCCTTGTCTCATTGCCTTCCATAAAAAAAAAAAATTAAAACATTTTTCAGTATTTCAAATAACACAACAATATTTAGTGATTTACATTCAAGGAGTAGACTTGGCTGTCAAATTGTATCTATGAATAATTAGCATTTTCCTATTATTTTAATTCTATGATTTTTTTTTAATTCTTAAATTATCTACATAATAGACAATCAATAAATACTTTACTGATTACACCAACCACTTAAAACTTTTAGTGTATGTATAAGTGCATGTGAAAGAGACTTTGTACAAGAAGAATGCACTAAGCATACCATAGAAAAAGTATACTCAAGAGGAAATCTTTAGATAATAGTAAGATGCGATAAAGACATTCAAAACCCCTTGTATGTTCACACTAACATTGATTTAGTTTTATTCAGGAGACTGTGAATTGATGACACTCTGGAGAAGAGTTAAACACGTGGACAGAACTTCTCTGAGGAACATTTTGTTTCAAGCTATGTACATGAAAGGTATTTTAAGAGAAGAAAGTTGCTGCAGTCACAGCCTAGGAAAGCAAACTTACTAATTAACTGCAGTCTGCACCGCTCGCACCCAGCTACGTGTGCTGGCTGACAACACCGCATTCAGTGCTGGTTTGCAAACAAATTTAAATATTCAGTGCACAGCTTCTGGGAAAGAGGCCATCTTTCTTCATGCTGTAGCTTTGAGATGTAACATTTATTAGTGACTTATGCCTTTTTCTACTGGCTTTGTGATGTCAGGAGAGTTAGCAGCATTTTGAATCCTTGAAGTGTATTCCCCATAGGAATGGGGAAGGGAAAGAACTACCATGAGGGATGTAGCAGAGGGAGGAATGTGAAGAGATGCCCGTGCAATGTTGATTAGCGATACAGACATCTTGAAAACAAATTCTGTTTTGTGGCAAACACAAAGGTTTTTAAATCTCTTTATACTCTGTGTCGGAATGAAAATTATTTATATTGTAAAAGTTCATAGAAAAAAAAGTAAGACTATCCCCACTCTAAGTATCTAATAATCAGCCCCAATGTCTTTCAATCTTCTCTCTGCCTCTTCTACCACTTGGCCGATCCTTTTCTGCCAGGCTCAAAACCTTGACCTTCTGCTGATCCCATTCCCTTTTGCTGTCCTTTTTTTCTGTCCTCCAAAATAAATGATGCCTTAAGTTTTGTGCACCCTTCAAGGTGAGGAAGAGCTGCATTTAATCTGAAAGGGAAATGTTGAAAGCTTTTGTTGAACTGTTGGTTGTGAACTCTTGGAGATGACTGGTGTTAGATTTATGCTGCATACTGCATCAAGGGTTCGTGAGCAAAAGGGTCCTTCTTTGTGCACATAAATGTATTTTTCCCCTCCTAAAACACTGCTCTTCAAGTAATTTCCTTCTCAACTTGTAAAACACTTAGAATAGTGACTCCAACTTGACAGAAAGCATTAAATACTTATATGTGAAAGCAAAGAAAGAAAGAATAAACCTAGGTTAGTCAGAGTAAGTCTGAAGTATACACACTTCTTTAGAAATCTGATCTTATTACTGGATGAACAGTGTTTGTCCCCAGTGTTCGTCCCTGTTCATTGTCTAAATCCATAGACAATGAACAGAAATAATTTATAGACTCATAGCCATAGTTAAGATCAAGTTTCCAGAAATTTTCCATGTCTGACTTAAAGTCATCAATTTGCAGCTTCTATTTCATCAAATTCATTGTGATTCCTCTTATGTGTGTGCCTTCTCCTGCAAGAATGCTCCAGCTGGTTTATACTAGCCATGGCTGAATTCATGCTTTCTAATAAAATTTGTGAAGGAGTATACTATGATGCTACAAGGTACTTGAAGTGATAAATGAAGTGATCCTTTCAGCGTATAAACTTCAATATGATGCGTTGTGTGTCTATAAATGTTAGGTACAATTATATGCTCTTCTAGGCCATGGAGACCATTTCTGCTCTTTAATGTCTAATATAATTTGACTCTAATTTCCTCTACAGAAAAGATTAAACTGGAGGCACCTCCTACCTCCACCTCTTACACCTCTTAGAAGCATTTGATGTACGATTTAATTTATTCCGTCTCATAATTAATCATTTTCTCTCTCATTGTAAAAATCTACAATGTCATTTACAGTGCCTGTGTTCATTTTACCATCAATATAGTAAGTGACATTTCCTGTAACTAAGTAGAAATATTACATTAAACAATTAAAATGTGCAAATAACAGAAGTGAGAACTAAAACAGAACCAATTTGCTGTGAACGTGCCAGTGTCCAACAAGATTTTAGTTTTCTGTAATCCACACTTGAAGCTGAACAAGGCAAAGGAATACACACAATTTGCATTGCTGGCCATTTGGGAATTTTGTGTGCCCACCTTGAATTAACTTTAAAAAGCAACATGATGTTCAGGATCAGAGTTTCAGTAAAAATCACTACTGTTAGACCACATTGTTATTTATGCTACCCATGTACTTATAGCACAAAGAGGAGTTTCATGATGCTATTTCTGCTCTGTCATGGTCATTATGGATTTCAGGACAACCATCATCCTTATATAT
This sequence comes from Tetrax tetrax, assembly GCA_009806455.1. Classification (NCBI taxonomy): domain Eukaryota; kingdom Metazoa; phylum Chordata; class Aves; order Otidiformes; family Otididae; genus Tetrax; species Tetrax tetrax. The sequence continues at coordinate 38,106 of WHYT01015607.1, read as the reverse complement.
TCTGTTTAGAACAATGTTAATAAAGACAAAAGATAGCTAAGAAGCACAGGAACTACTCTATGAAGATCCTTGATTGGAAAGTACTATAAAAATTTTAATTAAAAAAAAAAAGAATATTAAAATTTAAAAAAGGGGTGAAAGAACAGAAACATATTCGATGATAGGGTCACTGATGCTGAAAAATGCTGCAGTGAAAAGATCTAATAATCAATGGGGTTTATTCTGATGAATTAAAAAAAAAACAAAACAAAACAAGAAAAAACAAATAATGATCTGATAACTCTTTTACCTCCTTTTTCCTTTTTTTAACACAGATTGAAGAAATCTCTCAAATGCAGTCTATTGAACTAGTAATATAGTAGACAAAACTACCAAGAGACAATACGTTGAATGTCCAATCCATACCTTTTAAAGGATATTAGGCAGATATATACAAGAATTGGAACTCTCATACTAGGTTAGAATGACAGATAAAAAAGACTGTGGCTCTGTCTAAGCATTAATGCTGTCTTCTATAAAACAGGTGCAATATAACCTGTCATTTCTGTCAGATATCATCAGCTTTTGTACAGCAGCACTAGTCTCACTGAGGTTAGGTTGAGCCCCAGAGCACAAGGTTTAATGGCCATTTCAATAGGTATTATTGCATTGCATGTATACCTTTTGTTATAATTCCAGGTACTACTGATATCCATGGGAATATTCATTCTCACTGCGAATCTTCATCAGTCTCATTTCCTCTGAGAATGAATTCTATTACCTAATCACACACTATAGAAAAAAATTGTTTCCTTATAATGGTTTCTAGCTTGCCTTTTATTTTCCATATTTTTATACTATTTATCAGAGAAAAGGGACATTCTCATACTCCCATTTAAAGAGCAGTCAGTGTTTTGCATAGTTTTGATACGCTTGGTCTTATTCCTCTCCTTTCTAACTCAAACTATTTCATGTTTTCAAACTCTCCTCTTGAAAGTTTTTTCTTGTATGTGATCACTCTCATCATCTTTCTCTGAACACATTCTAATATATGATACACAAATTCAAGTCTTGATTCGGCAAAATCCTTAACACTGCTTGTGACCCACCAGATACTTAATTTAAAGCATACAAGTATTCCTTCTGCTCTCAGTGGGACTTTTTGTGTAATTAAATAAATGTTGAAGATGTTGCTGGTTGATGTTGCTGGGTACATGTTTATGCCTGCAACCAAAAAAACAAATGCAGTTTTATTAGCCACCCTAGAAAGACAATCTGCATAGCTATTGATTTCAGCCACGTACTCACATGCTTAAAAATAAGCCCATAGTTAAGCCTTTGCTTTTTCTGATTAATGCCAATCTGCATATGTTTGCTCCAGAAAACCACACACTTGCTACAGGAACACACTATGACAACAATCTGCACAGAAAAAAAAAAAGTGATCTTGGGGAAAAAAAAAGTAAAAAGCAAACTGAATTATGAAACTAAATTACAGCTAAAAACAATGACAATAAATACTTTTAGCCACAGGCAATAAAAAATTGCATCATTAATAAAGCTAAGTGGAGAAAAATTTTGCTTGTCACTTTCATTTATAACTTAAATTTTATACTTTAGCCTTACACGTTAGCTCAGTGCATTACACATCTCTCAGGCAATTCCCCTCTGGCCCCAGCAATCATGAGTTACTGTTGGTTCAGAAAGTGGTGAACTGGGTAAATGGAAACTGATTTTCAAGGATGAAATAATGGCCTAATTCAAGACTGTAGCAGTTTTAAAGGAAAGACAGTTGAGACAGAGAAATAGCAAGGAATTGATGATATGGAGGTTAAAACTGCAGGTCCTCATGGATGCGGGAGATAAACCTGAGAGGAACTTATGGAGCCTACTTAAGCTGTTGTGAGATTAATCATTCATGAGTTTGCACATGCCACCAGTAATGGATACAAATAGTGCCGCTCTTGACCTTCCCAGTGATCCAAACATCAAGCCCATTTCATGTCCTAGCTTGTAGAGGCCATTCAAGAGACTCACCAAATTCAAAGAAAGGGCTGAAAAATTAGGTAAAACGAGTTCTTCATTCTACCACTTGGTTCTAAGAAAAGCCAGGAAGAAATAGCAGCAAATTATCTCACAGTTAGTTATGCACTGTAAGGGGCTGGTGTATCAGTGACGTTAGTGAAGAAGCATCTCAGTAACAAGACATTTGGCTTTCTTTAATAGATGTAAATTAGAATAATCCCATTTATGGCTGCAAACAAGAGTCATGGCTGTTTGGGATCTTGTGTAACACATTCTTGATACATCTTTAGTTCAAGCATCAAGTCTGGGGAGATTCATTGGGTAGTGACCCAGGATAACAAGTCCTTCACATATGAACTAAATTTTTGAGGGAGAGGAAAGAATCAGCTGAAGATAAAACTCCTGGCATTACCCGCTTCAAGAAGAAGCAAAAACTTACCTGCAGGCCTCAAAGGAACAGAGACCAGTTGATGCAAACGGGACTAATAGGCTAACTGTTAAGATTCCCTTAAGATCTCCCTTCTACCCATTACAGAAACTAACCATTACTACCAACTCTTGTCCTTTCAGCCATTTAAAAGAACATGGCATGTCTGCTAGAGCCAGACATTAGTTTTGGCTTTATGGTATGAGTGACTGTGCAGTGAAATAGATCTTTTATTATTTTACTGCACTTATTTTCTTGTTCTATGCTTTTATGTGAGGGCACCTCATGGACACTCTGTTGTAACCTGCAGAGTCGTTTATGGTTTATTCCTCTAATATGTTTCATATTGAAGTTGAGAACTCTGTTGCAGTAGACAAAATTCAATCTAAGAAAGTGAGCAGCCTAGAAATAAAAGAGAAAAGAAAAATAGCAGTAGGAAATTCAGCTGCAGCCTAAAGACATTGGTAAGATTCTGAGGAGTCTTAGATTTACCACCCAAGGGAGTAAATTGAAATGTTGCTCATGACTCGGGCTTCAGTGCTGGCACCCTGTTATGTCCATTTAATTTATCCAGTAATAAAATAATCTTCACAAAACTATTCCAAAGCAAAACTTGGAATTCACAAATCCATTGATTAAACTACAGTTTACTGTACTAACAGTACCTCTTTATTTGAAATTTTTGTACGTACACACATACATTCAACAGCAACTACAATTGTTTCCAGATTCCTAGTGATTCCCAGTATCATTATGGTATCTGGTTCCAAATTCTTAAGTTTAAGCCCTAACTAAATCACACGGGGCTTCCTTGGATCAGGAAAGATTGATACTGGCAGGCTGCAGATCAAAAGGAAAGATTTATTATAAAGATCAAAAAAATGCACAGTATCATCTGAACCTGTCCAGATTATAAGAATCTTGGGTTAGATCTGGTGTTAAAAATAACTGTTTGTTACATCAACTAATTGAGCTCATTTTTGCCATTAAACTTTTCTCTATAAATAGCGTTAAAAAGTGTTTCTTATAACCTAAATATAGAATAGGTCTTTTCTTTGCCTATTACATCCCATCTTTATGTACTGCCAGGCTGTAAGGAATTAATCCATCACATTATGTAACTGGATACTGAAGCTCATTCTTCTACTGTAAAATGTGCAAGTATTTAATCTTAAACCTAGTCTTAAATCCTTTAAATAAATATTTACATGTACTTCTGTATTTTATCTAGAGGGAGCTAAGCCTTAATTTTATAAATAGAAATATGACTATACAAAACCAAATAATTCTGTTACTGCAATATACTTTCCCATAGGGTTTAATCGGAGATTACCATTGACTTCAATGTGTACATATCAAACCATTAGAAAGGTGCATGAAAATTAGATAGCTGAGTCACTTAAATCTGAATTTGATTGAATCTGAATTTCTTTAAACAAAACTTTTTCCATTGAAACCACATGATTTGGAACACATTTATATACCAACATATCCATCGGTATATTTCATATAATTAAAACCTGTTTGCACTGGAACTTTGTGATCTGTATGTTTAGTCACTGCTAATGGGGCTCAGCTTTAGTTCTTTTGTCTAGTGAATAATTTGTCAGATACAAAAACTGCCTTCTGACTTTGCACTTTATTGATTCTTACTGAATTATCAGAGAACCACGATTCTGCACTCTGAAAAGAAAATGTGTCCCTATTTTCTTATTTTTCTTGTTATTACTTGGGATCAGTTGTAATTGTGTAGGCTTCTTCTTACTGAAGAAACAGACCTGAGCTACACAAGGTGACCAGTTCAGAATAATCTTGACAATGAGTGCTCCAGACTCCTTGCAGTTCTTTGATCCTCTTGATACAATGCACTGTGATAGAAACTAGTATTTTTGATAGCATTATTGTACCAGAAAACAACTCAGTGGCTGTCTCAGCGACTGGTGAATGACTGGCTGAGATGTCCTTTTTGTAGTCACTGATTTATGGATCAAGCTGTCGCTGTTGAGCTGTGGTGATACTATTGTGCTTACTTCCAACAAACACATTCCTGAATAATCTTTGCTATAATTGTAGACAAGTTGCTGAAGGCAAGAACCAAATGAGACAATCACAAGGAGGGAAAAAAAAAAAACAAGGGAAGGAAAGAGAAATAACCACTTACTATGAAGATTACCTACTGAATAATCCCCATAGAGCATTGTTTTGGTGTTGAGTCCATTCAATATAACTGTAAATTTTAACATGGAAAAATGCTTTTGAAAACTGAGCAAAATACGCAGTTTTCAAATTATTTGTGATGTCTCTCATAGTAGGCTCCTCCAGTGTCTGATCCAGTGGGAACTCAATTTCATCTGGCTTTTCCAAGGGCAATAACATCATCTTAGTTCATCTTACTCTGTCTTATTTTCGGTGTATTTTTGTCTGCATGTCAAATTATTAATGTTTTTAAATTATTATTCCAACTCATGTTTTCTGTTTTCAAAAAAAAAAAATTTCTTATGAGTCCCTACTTCGTTATATTCTTTTACCAGCAAATGCCTGCTTATCATCTCACATAACACAGGTCTCAAAAAGCTTTCCTGTGATGGAGAATTACCTGCATCATGACTTACATAATTTTCATTGGATCCTGTCTCTCTTCACTGTCCCAGCACCCACGTGAGCATTTTGCACCAGCTGTGCAAAGTATATATTGTCCTTTCTTCCTCACTGGCCAGCAGTCTGGAACAGCCAAATGGCCTAATCATGGGCCTATATAATTTGCAAATTAGTATCACATTAGTATCAATACTTGCAGATTGTTCTCATCATCTCTGTGATTTCCATGTACTTTTCTGGATAAGACTCATTAGACTTTTACAAATCAGGATGTAGAGTCCAGTTTCCCAGGCTTAATGGAGTCAATGGACATCTAGTAAGCATAGTTAGTGGAGCACAGGATGCTATATCTCTTTTCCTTAATGTTTCCTCTAACATCTAAAATATGTTAGGGGTAGAACACTCTCAAAATGCCTCTGCCTCTCCATTGACTTTAAAGGGAACTCACCCAACCACCCAGTTGCAGACATTTATGATGCGGGCTTCTAAATTATGTGATGTGTATCCCCCCCTTAACGGCCATGTTCTTGTTTTCATCAGAAGTCAGCAATGAAAAGAGTTAATATCACAATGCAAATAAGAAATTGTAAAACTCTCAAATCAAAGTTTTAGGCTGTGAAACAATCTTCTCAGGAAAGTGGTGGAAAACTATTTGTAACATCAGAGGCTAACCAGAGCAAAGATACATAAAATATGTTTCTGTGATTAAAAATGTTTACTGATGCTAAAGCTTCCCAAGAAGCAGTTTCTTCCTACATTCTAAACAAAAATAACCAAACTAGTCCAAACCCACAAATCTTCTATAAATAAGTACGTTCCAAGTTTCTATTCCATATCTTCATGTCACCATAAGACTGTTATGCTGACTTAGCAACTGTAGTGAAATAGGGAAACAAAATAACAGAAACTGAAACTACAGTACCAAAGACTGGCTCTATTTTTTTCTATTTATTTGAGATGGAAGCTTTTATTTAATAGGTAATAATTATGTTTAATTGTCAGGCACAAAGAGTATTTTCTATTGCTGATATCCTTTGAGGTAATTAAATATGAACACTATTAAGATGAGTCTTCTGTCTTTCAGGAATCTTATGTGAAAAATTGTTTGTTTCAATAAATGTACGGTGATTTTTGTGGTTAAAAGCCCTTCAGATTCCTCAGGACAGTGCATTGCTTTGGATCCTAAAAGAAAAAAAAAGGCCTTAAACGGGCAAAATGCTAAATGAAGAAACCAATGTGGAAGCTATCATTAGTTTTAAAACATATATTTAAAAAATATATAAATTATTCTCTCCACATATTAAAAGGAAACATTAATACATGTTTTACTTCATGTATTTTCTTGGAAAAATTTATTCCCATTCCCAAAAGACTACTAATAGTGGTGGTCATCTCACTACAGTGAAAATAGTTAAGCAATATGCAGAAGTAATATGTTCTTATTTATAGTAGTACTGAGCTAGTAATTACTCCAGTAGTCCAGTAATATTCCAGGATTAGTTATTCCTGACAATCTTTTACTCAATCTTGAGTTAAAGCAAGTTGAAGCGGTGCTTTATTTGTGCAATTAAACAAGCACTCAACTACTCCAGCCGAAAAAGTTGTGATTGAAGGGGTTTTTTTTTGTCTTTTGGGCTCAAAATCACTCAACACCATTTCAGCAATGGGTTTGATACACTCTTATAGCACTGCAAAAAGAACTAATAATCTTGTCCAGTTCTGCAGCAAGGAAACCATAAAGTTACAGCTTGAAATTTAACAGTTAAGTGACAACAGAGGTAAAGGTCATCTATGTGCAACCAAAATAAACAAAGAGTGAGTTGCCATCTAGAAATTATCATCCTTGAAGAGGATAACAATGTGTGGGTTAAGAGATCAGTAGAACATCTTTTAGACACTACTACACTCACCTTTGAAACACTCGTAGTGATGGAGCAGCTGAGAGGTGTCTCACAAACACAAAAAAAAATGTTAGAGACAAGGAAGGTGGAATGCAAAGCAAAGTAACAGAAGAGAAGCAATTACTGAAACCTCATCGAGAAACACAATAAAATTTAATATTCACCCAAAGAAATTTCTTCTCAGTAAGTTTTTGAGCTCACATAAGGATTTGTCTTTGTATGTATGAATCTATTTTTCCATAGATTCGTAGGAATTACAGCAGGTAATCCAAAGAGGAAAATTCTAGGTGATCATTCTCAGTTACAGAAATTAAAGGATTAAGCACCTTCACTCACTGATTATGTTGTCCTCTGTTCCTGTGCAGGAGAGCGGCACATCCTTAGCAAACAGTACGGTCACTATCTGCATCTCCTTTCTGAGAGAGCCCAACTTTGCTACTTGGCTCTTCATGAATTAATAACGGCTAGGCTAAAAAGCACAGTGGTGTCTCCAGCAAAGACAAAATGGTCCAAGATACAGACCAAAATATTCACATGGTAGAGATGATGGGTCTGGTTTCATTTATTCCATGGGCCAAGGCATACAGACTCATATTCCCTGAGGTAGTCCCTGCACTGGCAGCACAACTGCGGCATGCTCAAAAGCAGTATAGTATGGCACTGTACCTGAGCAAAGCCCTGTCAAGAGTAGAAAGGAAGAATATAAATATTTTATTACAACATTAAGAGTCTATTAGCTGACCAAAGTGTGTAAAAAAGCATTCATGAAAATAAGAACCAGGACCAATGTCTCTTACTAGTTACATGCAAAGTGCTACTAAACCTCTCTAAAATAAAGACAGAGATTTTTAATGACATCTATTGTGTTTTATTCCCTTTGATTTAACTAATAACCAAGAGACTCCTACCAAAATGCTCAAACACCCTAATGCACTATTAGCAATACAATTAAATCACAGCAGCGTTAAACATCTCATCAAGAGCTCAGCCAACCTACAAAATTACTTTTCTACCATTTCATTCCCTAGGAAGCTTCCACTCAGTTCCTGTCCATCTAATCTCCTTAGCCATCTTAGAGAGTCCCTGAGCAATGGTAATGGAGCCGTGGAGGACTGAAGGCATTGACAGAAACCCAGTACAGTCTGTTAAAGGCATTTGTCAATGCAGATACATGAAGAAGCACGGAGCTACACAGCTTTTCAGGCAAGTCAGATAAGGGAGTAATAACAGACTCTGCAAGCTGTGTAAAGCAACTACTGTCCTGTACTTTGACTTTCTCTGGATAAAGCAAAGTCCAGCTCACTACATACAATTTACTATTTCCTTCCCAACGCCTTTCTTAAGAACAACTGGCAAAAAAATACTAACTCTGAATCATACATATCAGAGAAGGAGATTACTTCCCTCCTGGAGAGTCAGGACAGAAAAAACAGAACCATGAGTCATAGTTCTTCTTCCAGTCTGTGGCTGAGGTCTCTCACTGCTGGCACAAAGCAAAGTCCACACAGCATTTGCTCTAGGGTAGCAAAGATATAAGGCCACTTCTCTGCCATGACTTTTACACAGCCAGTGGAAAGTGCCAGCCACCAGATCTCTCTGGAGTACTCCAGCTGCCAATGCAGCTTTACTCTCACCCCACTGACACAATCTCAGAAGGATCTATAAATAACCGAAAGAATTCACTCCGTGCTGAAATAAACACAAGGGGCCAGATTGTGTTGGTGTAACTGAGACAAGGAATGTGTTTGGGCTGTTGGTGTTCATCTTACAATCAGGTTGCAGCAGTGTGCAGATGTCTGTAACACACTGACCTAGCGCACCATGAAGAAACAGAAGTCAGCCCCTATGTCATCTGTATTTACAGTGGTAAACAACAAAACCAAAGATGGATTCCTTAATACTTCTCAACAATGTTAATACTGCCTTCTGACCCAGTTTCTCTGAAAATGAGAAACAACATTTAATTATCATGGTATCTTTCTTTTCTTACACTTGGATCCATATACTCTGAAGACCATGCAACTGAATCATCAGTTTGATCCTCAACACTCTGGCCAGCTCTCTACTCAGCCTCTCTAGTACTGCTTGCATCATCGTTTTGGTAAAGAAGATCCAGAGAAAGAATAACTGATTTCCCTGCAAAGAACCATCCCTGAATAAAATTTAAAAAAAAAAAAAAAAAATGCTTCACATTCCCTCTATTCAAACAATGCCTGCAGCCACAGAGTGGGTGACATTACTGAGAACAACGACATCTATTCAAATTTGTAAAGCAACCATTTGATAGACATGCTTCCTCTGACACAATAACTTCACTGAATGAGCTGTTAGCTTATCTATCTTCTACGCTTTGAAGTATACTGTTTGAAAAAGTCAAGCACATACCAGCAGTCCTAGACTCGAGTTTATTAGCTTGAGAAATGTTTTCAATTTCACACTGAAAAGGATAAAAAAAAAGTGACAGCTTACTTTATTTGCTCGGCTTTTGCTGATTGAAAGAAGTGACAGTGAGCATTAATTTACCATACAGTTATGAGGAGATATGCAGAGAGCAGTGGATTTCTAAGAATTGTCTTTCTTAGTCCATGTTACATAATCTCACTCTCTGCTATATTCACAGTTGACATCTCACAACACTTAGTCCTATGGAAGATGTCACCTAACATGTATACATCATGTGCATTTGTCTAAAAGATCAGTGCACACGGTACTTCTCTCTCTACATTTAGCCCTGCAGCTGATGTTGATGCCACTAGAAATTATTTTATCAAGTAAATCAGTCATTCAGAAATTGCTGGCTATAAAAAATTTCTAGTTGAATAGGACAACTCACAAAAATAAGTAAATAAACAAGTAAATACTCTATTAAAAAAAAAAAGTTTCTGAATCACCCAGAAGCTACTATCTTATGTTAAGTGAGAAAAAGAGGGAAAGACCAAAAAAAACAGACCATAGATGATTCAGACCAATCTTGCTTTGGGAAGGAAGATGCTTTTATTGATAACACATAGACACTGTACTCTTTACTGCAGCTAAAAAAAAAAAAATCCTTGTTATAATATGTAAATAACCTCACAAAATCTAAATTATGGCATTGAATAACATTTATTTTGTTTGTGTAAACTTCAAGTAGTTTGAAATGCTTCCTAGTTTTTTAACCTCATGGAGCCTGTTTTGTTTTTTTTTTTTTTGTAGTAGAACTGTAGTCTAATTCCTTAAAAGACTTCAACACATTTTTTTGAAAAGCTGAGACTGCCAGCATCAGAAAAGTATTTACACTGAAAGGGAGAAATGATATCTTTTAAGACCATCAAGAGTATTAAAAAGGACTTACAAACATAACAAACAAGTTTACAAACTATACACCAAATGTTGCCATTGGATTTGCAGAGATTCCAATCCAATTTCCATTAAGTGAACACAACAGCTCCACAACGAATACAAAGATAGAGAGATATATCCTGTACTGTTAAATATTTTTTTTAAGCATTTTTAAAGTATTTTTCAAAAATCTCATCTCTAATCAGCTACGGAATACTAATTTATAGTATTTCAGAACATGTAATGGAAAACAAGTATATTGTGATACAGATACTGTTTGCATGAACCATTTAACAATAGTCTCACATTTGATGAGACGCGATAATAATTTGAGTTGATTTTAACTGTTCTATTGGGCTTGGAAAATAAGGGAATATCTCTACTTTAACTATGATAGTGGAGCCAGCGTTCTCATTTTGTGATGGAAGTATAGCTGTACCAGTGATCTCAGATGATTAGGGCTATGTACAGACATCCTCAAGGCAGCGTGTGGAAGAGAGACTTTAGAAATGGACTGTACTGTTTCATGCAATGACATAGGTTTTCAAAGGTTTGATTTTTATTTTTTTTTATCCCATGCAGAACAGGCCATTTGCCAATTTACACCATATCCTTTATGATTGTTTCAAAGTATTCTGATTATCCCATATTATAGGTTATATGAGAATTGTATGTGTACCACACAACTTCCAGCTGTCTAGTGTTAATCCAGCAATGAAAATGCATTACTGAGTCAATTAGAAATCCATTGAGGTCTACAGTAAAGTTTTCATTAATAACAAGAGGTTTTCTGTAGCTAAAAATCTTTTAGAGAACAAGAGAAAAATAAGTCCCACTATAGAATAACCAATTTTTTTTCATAGTATGACCAGAGCTAAACATCACAGTAATGGCAGACCTAGCTTTCCAAGAGGAACACAGGCAATACCTAAATTTGGATAAATCCTTAAAACATCATATGAATTGCTTGTGTAGTTTCAGTAAATAGATGGAAAATAAATGGCTTTAGGCAACTATACACAAAGATCATTAAAGTCTAAACAGCTATAATATCTGTATTAAAAGAATGAAAAAGTGATAGTTCTGAATGATGTCAGTATTATTTTTCTTGGGTACATTACAGAGAGCTTTCAGCGTGCCTGCAGATATGTAAGTAATCATTACCTACACACACAAAAGGTCAAGAACCATCTAAACTACACGGGTTTATACAATCCAAAAGTTTTGTTAACTATTCAATGTATGATTATATCACTACAGAGCATCTTATCAAATGAGTCCGTTGAACAGGAAATCAAGAATGTTTCAACTTAAACAAACCTTCAGCAAGGGCTGCCCTGCTCAGAAGTCCTGTTTAATGAACTTGTAAACTGCACTATAAAGTTAAAGGAAAATGTGACTGCTCATTTTCCTTGTTTATATCTTCTTTAGGAAACATCTGCTAGCCATTCTGCTGCTTCTTCTCCCCCCTCCAGTTCCCCTCTCCTTCCCTCCGTTACTATTATTTACTTACATTGCTATTGATTCAAGGATTGAAGGTTTAGGCAATTTTTCAGTTTCTAAAATCTGGCATTTCTGCGTTTGCTTGAGGTCACCTAAGCAATGAAGAAAACTAAAACTGTTTGTTGGAATGTAACTAAGGAAAATGATTTTTTTCCCCAGGGGGTAGAATTGTGACCTGGTTACATGGTGGGAACAGAAGGGAGCTTTTTTTTTGAAGGTTTTATCCCTCTTGCAACTGTGCCACCACACATATACAATCCTGAGCTATTAGGCTGATGGAAAATGCAGTTTGAAAGGTCCACGCAAGCCTGACTGCTACAAAGCTGACATTTTATTAACAAGTGTTATATTTGCAAGTTGTGTAGCCCCAACTTTACTCTGGAATTTAAAAGGTCACTACAGACACCAAATAAGGCTTCAAACCTTTAAGACCTGCTGTGAAGGACAGCTGGCATGGAACGCAGAACTGCCACAGGGTGATAAAAGAATGCAGTGAATATTTTAGCAGTGAGCTGTCACTAATTAACACAAAATTTATTTACTTGAAAGATAAATATATTTGGAAATGGTAAATGCTCCAGAAAGAATGTTTGGCCACCAATTGTGCAAGTGTTCGTTAAGTAGGAAACACAAGACGTGCCTTGGCTAGGATCTGAAGCACCAAAGCTGAGTATCTCCAGACTCAGAGACATGAAGTTGTTGAATTGGATGATGATTTCACACTGACTGCAGAAAATCTGCTGGTTACAGTGGAATGACCTCTGATTTACATCCTATTTAAAATGAGAGGAGAGTGGCATTTTCTGAGTATCGTACCTAACACTTGCACTTTCCTACTGCACAGCCCAGTGGCACCAACTTCCAGGTGCTTTGAAACAGCAATACCAGAGATATCTGGTAGATTAAAATCTGATCGATTATAAATACGAGGTACTAGGAAAAATGTTTCTCCTACATTTGGCTCTACATAATGGGCATGACAGCACTGAGAGTGCTGCCTTGCACTTCCAGCAGGTTCAGGGGTGCGCAGGATCTGAAGAGAGAGGTATAAAAATAAAGTTCCCACTGAATTTTTTCTCCTTCAAAGCTATTTCATATTTGTTGTTTGCTCACAACATTTTTAATATACCTGAAATTCTGATTTCTATAGGTATTTTCCTTGTATGAAGGTAAAATAGAGCAGGGCTGAAGCTTTTTCTGCTAATACAGAATAGACTTACAAGATTCTTACGCAGTCAAATGGCACATGAAAAAAGGCTGCTGAAAAACTGAAGGCCATGGGAAGTCCTGCACAGATATAATGCCTGGGACCCAGGGGGAGCATAGAAATAATAATAATTAATAATCATAATTTGAAAATGCTTCTTTGAGAATGACCTTTAAGAGCTTCAAATGTGTCTACAGGGATTTCTTCTTAAAAGAAGTTCAAGATGGCCATGTTGCCTTAACGTTAAGTCAAAAATGTCTCCTTGGTCATTACATATATTTAAATCCTGTGGTAACATAGGGAAGATGACTTACTGTGAATTCCTTCATGGAAGATCACATCTTAAGCTAGCAAATCATAAGGCTGTGTGTGGCCACCAAGCACATAATGTGTGGTCACCATGTCAAATCATATTCTCCCAGATAAATCCAAAACAATGCTTTAATAGGTCAGTATGCAGTGGCCACACCTCAACAAAAAGTACCTTTGAGAACATCCACCCCAGGATATTGATGTACAGCACCAAACTCACTCAAGCTACTTAGTAAAAAGGCAAATTGCTGGACAAATGGGCCACACAGTAAGAAACTGTGTGCCAGTGCACATCATTCACATTTCTAAATCACCGAAGCCTTGCAGGCAATGGCAGACAATCGTTTTAAACTCTCTTGATGTGCTGCCTAGCCAGTCTTTAGAGCAACTGGAAAGCATGTACACAGGATCTCCAGGAGGGCATCTGAGACAGTGAAAGAGACGTGGTGCTTATCAAGATGCTGACTGAATGGATTCTATGGTGTTAACTGAGGATTCATCTGCTTTTGCCAGATGTTAAATAATTAACCTCATCTCAGCATGACATAATTTATTCTTACTATGTCCTTTTTTCTTCAGACTCTTGTTTCAGTTTACATAATTAACCAAAAGCCAAGAAATACACGTGAGCCATTCCATATGGCATCACGTCTTACTCCCAAGTCAGCACATATATGAGAACTATATATTCAGAAGTTTACCAGTAAGGATACCTCAGCTCTTTAAGCCACTGGGTTCAACTGAAATCCATTCAGTGCAAAACCACTGCAAAAGGAAGTGCGCCTAAAACACAGCAGAAGTACCTCAGATCTCGTACAACTCTAGTGCAGTACAATCTAGTGAAGCTTTTGGATGCTTAGATGTCATTCAACAGAAAAAAATCCACTGGAGCGTTCCAGTGCTCTGGAGCTGCCCCTCCGCTGGAAGCCATGCAAAAGAGAATGTCAAAAATTTCTACATCATCCTAAGACACTCTGTAACAAAGAAATTCACCAGTCACAAAATCTAGACAATGTATCACCCTTTTGAGTCTCTGGAATAACACACAGGGAAGATGAATGGAAACATGAGATTGTCTTTTGTCTGCTTTTCCCTCTAAAAATCTTAAATTTGAAACACATTCTATAAAGTATAATAAAACCTCAGAAGCACTAATGCATAGATTATAGGACTGAAAAGAGAAGCAAAGAAGTGGGCAGTCTCAGAATGGTTTTCTTTGTAATTGCCTACTGCAGTTGGAATGAAACATTCTACCTAAGTCATGCTTTATTCTTCTGTTTTTTCTTTAGTTTCAAAAGTGCAGAGACACTGCCGAAATGAAACATATAGTCTCTACTCAGTGTTAAATGACCAAAGATTATGTGCTTCCATGTAGCACAGTATCTCATTAAATCAGGGGCTAATCAAGCCATAAATGAAACATGTCAAGGCACTGGCTAGACGAACTGTCTCATTAGATTCCTACTTCCACTTTCAGAAAAACTCCATAAAGACCAATCTTAAAAGCAGGAATATTTTTGTTTCATAAAGAATATGGTGGTGAATAGTGTATAGGGTGGTAGAGGGTTACTTCAGTGTATTCAGGAAAGCTTTGAAGTTTAATTCTGCACTATACACTGTTACTTCAAGGCACTTCAGCTCAGAACAGCTTAATAGAAATTGAAAATACCAATGAATCTATATGAGAACAAAACAATAGGATCCATCTTACCTATTGATCTGTGTTCTGCAGAACCAGTGCTTGATTCCAGTAGTCATCAAACTCTGGCTCTGAACCTACAGATGTGATGTCAACTCTGCTGCTTTGGTTCCTATTCTGATCTATCTTTGATAGCATATTTTGAACCAACCTCATGAAACAACTGAATGTAGGAAATCCATTAGCAGCAACTCCACAATTCCTTACAGCTTACTTTCTTGCCTTCTGAAACATGTTCTTCCTCTCTGTTACCTCTTATCAGGAGAAGACACGAAGAACACAAAAATCTTTCTAGCATGCCTGTTTTAGGGGTGAGAAGAAAGACATGAACAACTTTGGCATGATTGAGGCTAAATAGAAAAATCATCCCATATCTCTTTGGAAATGAACTTTGAATGAAATCTTCAGCATGTTCCATCTCCTGGCCACTGTCTCTTAATTACAGAGCATCCACTAAGATCTTTCACAAGAATAGTATCAGAGGACGGCAGACAATTCTGATGCAGATAGTAGCAAAAATCTGACATCCAGCATTTTGCACGGGAGGGCAGGGTTGAGAAATAAAGCTCCAAAATTCTAAAAAAATATATATAATGGGATCTTTAAATGTCCAGATAAAGTAGATGGGACCTCAGTCCTCAGCACCAAGAATAATAATAAAATTTGCTAATAATAAATAATATTAAATATAATGAAATCATGTCAGACACGGACCATTTTGGACAGCTGCAGGACTGAAATGACCTTTTCGTAATGTTGGAAATTTTTCTAAATATAAATGTTTAAGTTTCATAAGCAGAGAGCTTAACTCCCAGCATTACAGAAGTCAGTGGGAGTTCTGCCATTGACTTAATGGATCATGTTTCTTGAAGTGACTGAAAGGCAGGAAAGTGTGTAACGTAGTTAGCATTTGGAAGAAAAGAAAGGAGTCTTGAATGAGCTGGAAGACGTCCTGCAAGAGTAAGGTTGCAAACATGAAGCATATGTGTAATTTGAAGCAAAGGAGCTTCTCACATGTATAAAGCTAAGCACAGTACCAAGTCGTCACAGAATTTGGGATCTTGAACATCCTTTGAGAGAGGTCATATGTGTATGTCTACTTGGAGGACATCCCATCACCGTGTCTGTCATTTCTTAGATTTCACTACGAGACAGCTATTACACTAATCTGTAATACAAATAATAATGGAATCTTTTTTTTTTTCACAGCTTTTTGGGATCTTTCTCCTCATTAAAGTTCTTTTGTTTTCCCTTTGGAAATTAGAATCTTTACATTAAGAAAGATGATTAGATAACTATTATCATAAGTTAATTTAATGCACAGAAATTCTTCTTACATCATGGTTGGTGGCAAAAAAATTGTAAATTTTTTCTATCAGAAATACCACTTAACTTTGTTGTTTTTCTGATGTCATTACCTCGTACAGCACTTGGCTTTAGTTTTAAATGCTTTGTTGCCTCAATATCAGAAAACTGCAGAACTAGTATTCCTAGAGTGCAACAAAATTCACTCTTTCTATAGCAGCTTTCC
>WHYT01015607.1:0-21113 GCA_009806455.1 Tetrax tetrax | reverse complement strand
GGCTGGGTTGGGGCCTGTGAGGACAGCACACAGCCAGAAGTGGTGGGAAGCCGCCTGTCATCAGAACAAGCAAGACAAAGCCCAGCCCAGCTCGTAGGCATGAAAAAGCTAAGCAAGTGCTCACTTCCCCACGCGATAGGCGAGATGCGAGAAGGAAAGAGAGTCACGGTTTTGCATCACTCGCCCCTGATCCCAGGAGGACTGGCAACCCGCCAGGACCTTTCACTCCATTTTTTTTTTCACTCTGTATATGCAGAAAAGAAAAAAGGAGGAATCTGGCCCTTGGGTTTCAATTGCTAGTAAGTTATCACACAGTGACTGGTGGAAGGCATGCCTTAAAAACATCAACACTGGCACCTACTACTTTGTTTTGCAAAGGATTTCATCCTGTCTCCCCTCCCCCTCTTCCACACTCACACGCACACACTTCTGGCGTTTTTCTGTTCCTGTCTTTGTTCCCATTAGTGATACAAGAATGCATCCAGCCTCATTCTTAACACATTTTCCTAAAACAGTGCAGATACGGACTTATTTTCCTACATGCCTTTTATTTGCATTCTAGTTAAAAAAAAAAAACAAACAAAAAACCAACAAAAAAACCCGGTAAAGACATTTTGAGAGAGAGAAACTACCTCTATCCCACAGCAACTGTGATAGGGAAAGTTTTCCAGACCTTAGAGGTCCCTGGAGAACTTTGAACACATTTACTAATATCAAAGCAGGGCCATAGCTTTTCAATGACATCATCTTCCCACTCCCTGTAACTGAGAACTCACCGTTCCCTGAACCAGATAGAGTCAGAAGGTTTGAGTGCCAAAGGTCTTACACCATAGTTTCACCTACAAGTATCAGGGTTTTCAGGCAATCGGTGACTGACCTGCTGCATTTGATACAATTTGCTAGTGGCAAAGTTATTTGCTGTCTACACATCAATACTAAAGAGTTACCCATGTCAAACTGCAAGGTTTTTTTTTAAGACAGCCCTAGGAGGGTTCAATCCAGTATTCAAATGATATATGTTCTTAAAAAATGCATGAGATTCTTAATATCCACAATTAGGGCTCAATCATATTCACAGACGTATTCTGGGAATAAATCAGTGCATGGACAGCGAAAGCTGCCCACAGCAGAATCAATGTTCAAGGTCTGCGGCAGCAAACTCCCGTGGAAAATGAATCTTTAAGTTGCAGCGATACGCTCAGTGTCTGATACATTGCACTGAAAACAAAAATAAACTCAGGCAAATACAAATCCTTTCCACTGATATAGCTTGGAATACTGTAAGGGCAGTCTACAGCCAGCATTTGTTCTGTTTTAGGGAAAAAAGAAACATATACAAACAACTGTTCTTTTCCATCCTGAAACAATGGAATAACACATGATAGCTCCTTTATAGTGGTGAAATTCTGACAGCGATTTCAACAGCTGCTGAGCCACCAACCACAGCATTTACAACTGGCTAATTACAGACACTCAAACCCTTGCAACACATTTTGCTTTCATGGCACAAACAGTATAATCAGTGACTTTATCCAGGACTGAACAATAATGTCTCTGTTTATCAGAGAACAGAGCATAGTAACTTATCCCAGATTCATCACGGTCAGCTTAAGCATATCAACTTACATTTTCTGTTGTCTTTTTTAAACTAAAAAGAAAGAAAAAAAAATAAGTTGAAGAGATTTTTTTTTTCTTTTGTAAAAATACAAAAGCAAGAAAACTGCTGATTAAGCTTAGCTAGCCCTTAACAAGATCCTTGTTCTGTGCCATGATTATAACAATTTCATTGTGAAAGTGGGAGGATGAGAAGGATGTTCAAAATTGACACACTTCACATCAGCGTGATGCCCTTCTCTTGTGAACAGCACTTCACAAGTACTTTCATTTGGTTGGCCTCCTCATGATTTGGCTGAGGAACTCAAACACAAGAGATGCAGGCTATCTAGGACTGCCCATCACATGGTTCTCAGGAAGAACTAGCGTAAGTGATCCTGCAGGATGGATATTAAACATAGCAAACAGAGTAAAACAAAAACAGAACCTAGGGAGACTCTTTTGTTTACTCAAAGGGACCAGAGCTCTCTGTGTGTATAGTCCTGCTTGTCTATGGATATCAAATCAACTTAAAAGTTTTATAATTTCTCTTTCTGTGTAGGGTGGGAAACCGAGGAACAAAAAAGTGCAGGATAATTTTTCAATTGCCCTTTAATTTTGAGGACCTGATATAACACTTGAGTTTTAGGGCAGAAGACCAGGATGAAAACCCCAAAGAATGTGTAAGACAGCCCCTACCCCCACCCCCCCGCCCCGTCTGTTATTAATAGGCTCAGAACAGTCATTTACATTGCACAGACTGAGATTCACATACAGATCTGACCGATCATCCAGAACCCAGCCTGCCAGACACTGCTCCCAAATAATATTTGAAATCTGGGGGAGGAGGGAAGCAATAATAGTACTGGAACCAAACAGTGGATTGGGCTTTTATTTTCTAGCTGCTTTAACTGCAGAAAGGGCTTTTGCCAACTTATTTTGCCCAGGAAATTAATTCCAACCTGTTATGTAAAAGCCCTAATGAATTCCTGCTCTGCTGAATCAGCAGTACAGCGAAAGCAGACCACCTCTGCCTGTGAGCCCCACGAGCGCCAGTCCTGCTCAAACGTGACCAAAACCACCCCATGCTTCATAAAATCATAAAATGGTTAGGGTTGGAAGGGATCTTCAAAGGTCATCTAGTCCAACCCCCCTGCAAGGGGCAGGGAGATCCCCATCAGATTTTGAAAGATCACTGAAACATGCCTTTAAAACCCACCACAGTCAAGGAAATGCTAGAGGTTATCTGGTAGGTGACAAGTGGAGTGAACTTCCAGATATTTTTCAAATCTCATTCCTGTAAATAAGAACAGCTGACTATGATCCTGCAAATTCCGGTTGAGAAAGCTCTGATGATATTAATACATGATGTTGTGTCCAGAATCCCTTGATAGAATTACAGCATTACTGTACACAGCTGGGTGGATATTATCACGTTGCACGAAGAAATCAGAGATTATGCTATCAGGAATAAACGCAACCGAGATCCGACACTAATGCACATTAATACAAAGCTGGTGTCTCCAAATTTAGTACAGTATGTTTTTCAATGATAGCTTTCTAACAACATGGACAAATAAAGCCATGCATGCACTGGCAAAGTACACTGTGTGGCTGGAGAAGTTTGCTGATGACAGTCTTGTTATTGTAACAGGAAGTGACTCAGCCTTGGCAACAGGAGATCAGATATTTTATTCAGAAGGATTAGGTCATTTTTTTTTTCCCCTAACCAACCAACAGTTTCACAAGGCAACTGGTTTTGTTTGAAAATAAATATCTATTTTGAAAGTGATTTGCTGAGGGAGTGGAGTTAAACGTTCATGGTTAGGAATAACCACTCAGTTTAATTCAAGGCATCTGGAAAACTCTTGTCCTTTTAACTCTCTTAAATTTGCTGCCTGTACAAAATTCCACCCCCTCAGGCAAGAATTTTCCCACATGGGTGAGTAAAATATCACCAGCTACATGAGAGTGAGGATGATTGAGGAGATTTGTGCCTGGACCAGTAGCTTTCCATGACAATTACACGACTGCTGTCAGTGTTACAGCTAAAGTAAAACTACTTCACACAGGCATTACAGCTGAGCCAAATATGTGCCTTGTTGTAATGGCCTACTACATGATCTTTCAGCAGTTATTCATAAATGGCACATGATGTGATGCTACTTCTCCTAAAATCAATGTAAAACAAAAATTCTCTTAATATCTGGCATCCAGCCTAGCCTAGAACAGTTTCTTGCCTTCTCTGCTTCTGCACTGTTACTCATTCTGTGTTTCTTTTGCATTACATATAAGCTCACACAACTATGAGGAGACAGAAAATATAGTTTTCCTCCAAATGCTATGCTGGCATTGCTCATTTTTGCTTCACGTACCTTTTAGCACAGTTCACAACTGCATAAAGGTTGCACAAAAAGAAACTGACTATTCAAGCTAAATTAAAATTCTCCCTCTAACGATAAAGAGTAAACACGCCACCAGCTGCAGCGCTCCTAGAACAGGATTTCATCATCTTCATAATATTTTCCTGATTGTTGTCAGTTTTATATTTTTAAAACACCACGGAAGCACAGCACTCCACATCGCAATGACTCAAATATCCCATACAAACATATAAAAAACAATGCCAGCTTTTTTTCTTGGGCAGGGAACAGGCAAAAAAAAAAGTTCATGGGGGTATCTTAAAAATTCTACAGCAACAGTGTTTATCTATTGCCTCCACACTGTGCCCAGAGTCTAATTTTAGGTATTAAAAATAGAACTCTGGACAATTTCCCTCAACAGGCACTGCATGAACACAGTAAGGCCTCAAGCATTCTTCTTTGACATCAAAACACATTATTTTTTAAATGTGTGAAAAATTAAACTCCTTTGAAAAGCCATTACAGTGACTATGAATTTACAACTCAGCACTAAATGAAATATATCCTGAGAAACCTCAGCACCCTACAGTATTTCACTGTTATCTTCCTTCTAGTACAAGCAGTATTTTATAATTCCAGCCCACTAAACCAGCAGATTTCATAATTTTGCTGCTAAAGCAACATGGTTTTCTGTGCTCTGTCAAACAGCATTTTTATCTTCTAGCAAGAAAAAATAGCTATCTTGTTCCACCATCTGCCAAAAACTACTAAAGACGGGGTGTGCTTCTGTGATTTCAAATGGCAGAAGCTTAAGTAACGGCAGTATTATAGCTATTAAATATACTGACAATCAGACCCTAACGTTTCCAAAGTACTGTGGCACGTTACTTAAGGAAGGTATTTCTAGCACACTGTTCCAGGGTGTAACTGCTAACAGGGTCTATGTTTCAGTTAGCTGTCTCTTCTGACCACTGTTATGTATCAGGTTATTTTAACTAGTCATCCTGAAGTGCTGGACAAAGGCTTACTATCTATTCATAGCTCAACACTAAATTTGAGAAACCATGTCTCTTTCTCCAAGCATATAACCATGGAACACAACGTAAACGTAATATCAGCTCTACTGCAAAACTCTTCCTATTCCATATCTAGTCTCCTGGTACAGTACGCTATTGGAATTGTCTGACAAAACTTACTGCCTGAGAATTGCAATTTTATATATGAACACTCATACAACACATATATATGTCATTTTTTAATATATCTCATATTTGCGCAGACAGACTTGAAAACACAAGCCCCCAGTGTTTTAACACTTGAAGGATAATAAAAGGAACTTACATTTCTTATTATCCACATTTCACTTCTTTAAAGCCAATGTTGTGCTTTTCTGGGACCTAACATTTAATATATGAATACTGGAAGTCAGCTTTCTCTGTGTTATATTCAACAGGCACGAATATATTGCCATCTTCCATTGGCACCATGTCAGTTTTATGATTACAAAACCTCCATTCGCATGTGTTCTGCTCAAAAGCACTCATGTTTTAATGGGCTTCCATCATACATGAAGCTTTAATCTAGGAACTGACAGGTTTCGACCCTGGTGTTATATTTCTTACAGAAATAGAGACTCCAGAGCTCTGATTTAGCACACGCGGTCAGGAGCAGCAGTTGACAGGAACAGAAAAATCGTAACCTGCTTGTTACTGTGTGCACCTCCCGGCTTCATCTCAGGCCAGGCTGACCCAAAGAGCTGGGCATGTAAAAAATATTTTGAGTTTTTCCAGTAAATGGCTTATTTTTCTGCATCCTTTGTGGGATGGGATATTATTTTAACTTATTATGAGGCACAGTAGCAACTAACAATATTAATGATTTATAAAGCTAGGAAGATAATAGAAGTTACATTTCCAAGAGGACAAAACATTTTTCCAGTTGTATACATTTGTGATGATGCTGTAATACATTTTAATGGTCTCAAGTTCTAAAATTAAAAGATTCTGAAAACTCATTTTGGGCATGCAAAATGAATTCCCTATAAAACACAAAAGCTTTTCTTGGAATACAAATATCAAATATACATAGAGAGACCTATTAAATCATATTCTGACAATTTTTCTCTTCAATATCTACTACAGCATACAAAATAAGGGGGAAAACAGAGAGACTGTGCAGAAACTCTGTACAACAACAGAAAGAGGAAATAGGTGGCATAGGAGACAAGCTCTCCTTGAAACCAAGGAAAGACCAAAAACTCTCATTAGAAAAAGTATTTCAGAAAGTGGTCTTCATTTGCCTAGCTCACTCTAAAAGTGATCCTAACAGGGTCACAGAAGTAGTAGCCAGAAAGGAAGAAAAACAAACTTGTGAATCACAAGAATGAATAGAGAAAATGTATTATATTGAAGTTATATCGTAATCTAATGTAGAAAAAATATGCCTTTCCTAATATTCTCCACTTCCCTGAGGATTTCACTGTATAATAATGTAGCCTGTAACATCTTCAAGGAATTGCAAGCATATTGTACCAATGAAGATGCAATTGTCCGATATTTTACCAAAGCTGTGTGCTTTCTCCATAATTATCCCCACAGATTTATCTTGTTATTGCTGTTTGATATTTTAAAGTGAAGATGTATGGAAGATGTACCCACCTAGAGGTCTTACAGGAATCTTTCGAAGCCTTGCAGACTTTTTGTGTTTGGTTTCAGGGTCACGGTTAGGGACTGGAACATCTTTAATATAAGGAGATGCTGAGAGAGCTGGGACTGTTCAATCTGGAAAAGAGAAGGCTCAGGAGGATCTTGTCAATGTGTATAAATACCTGATGGAGGGAAAAAACAAACAGGAAGACAGACAGGGCAGGAGGAAATGGGCGCAAAATAAAAAATGAAATTGAATGTGGACACTTTTTTTTTTACTGTAAGAGTGGTGAAAGACAGGCACAGGTTGCTAAGAGATGTTTGGAACCTTCATCTGTGGAGATATTCAGAACCGAACTGGACGTGGTCCTGGGCAACCAACTCTGGCTGACCCTGCTTGAGCAGGGGGGTTGGACAAGATAATCTGAAGAAGTCTCTGCCAACCATCCTGTGATTCTGTGAATATTTTTGTATCTGTTTCAGGTCATTTACAATACCTGATTCTTCTCCTAGATGTATTAGTCAATAAGTCTTGCCTTCCCTAATGACTTCCACAGCCAACAAGGTCATAAGCCAACCGCCGTTAAGCAAGTAATCTGCTTCCTGCTCGCTAGATAGGATCTCATGCTCCTCTGTGCAGTGTAACATTTCCCAATTCATGATCATTCTGACTGGAACTTCTTGCAGCATGGATCTTCTGGCCATATTCCACATAACAAAGTTCTTTTCCTAGCAAAACCACAGTCTAAGAGAGAGCACAGTGATACTACTAGGAAGCTGGGACACAGCTAGTTTACACTGTTGAATATGAAAACTCAGAAATATTCTTCAGTCCTCCCAGCTTACATGCGGAGTTCATAAGACTTACTGGCAAACTAAAGCCAATGGTACTGAACTGGCTTTTAAAGACGTGAAATCCTCTCTTGCCTCAGTTCATGATGTGATCGTGATCTCAGGTTGTGCAGGTCTGGAAAAGGTTAGAATTTCCTTCAATATTGTCCCACCAGAGAGCCACAAGTCCATAACGTACCAGAAACTCTGTGTGTCAATTACAAACATGGATATTTTGCCAGTACAAATAGGATTTCAACTATTAATTCTTGTATTTCAAGAAAAAAAAATCATATACTAGCAGTTTTTTATTAATTCTAAACTTACCACTGCAGATTATTAACATTTACTCAATGCTATAAAATCATATCACTTATGGAACAGGCTTTTGTTCTCCATTTCCTCTTCTGAGTTGTCTATTTCTTGTTCTGCAGTTTAAACCTATTTCCTATTAACCATATAACAGGTAAAGAGCAATCATCATACACAGCTCTTAACAACAATGATAAGTTTCCATCTCTGAAGAATAAGAGCCTGTGGAGCAGGTATTATAATGGTCATAAATGCACGTTGTGAATCAGTTCAATAAATTTAATATACTTCTTGTTAAAACTATTGCAACAACAGATACTTAACTGCTAACAGAAGGGAAAGCAGACAATCTTTCTCCATATTTATGAAAGTATTTGTAGTTTCGGTTTGAGGAATGTGACATATTATAGACCAAAGAGGAAAACAAATCTTACTTAGAAAAATTAAGCAAATAAAAGAATGAATTATAAAAAGGGGAAAAAAAAAAGAGACATTTCCTGAGTTCTTTGTGACTATCTGAATCTCAAAAACAATAAGGATGGGAGTCATGGCTTTAAAAGTGAAGTTGTACAGGAAATAAGACATCCAAAGGTATGTGGTAGGTTCAGGCAAAATGCCAATGATGCAGAACATCACTCAGATCACACCAGCAGTCTTGTTGAAGAGAAGGTGCAGACAATGGAATATCCACTCCCCGGAGAGAGTCTGGGAGACTAAGGTGTGTTGGAGGTGAGTAAGTGCCAGCTCAGATCTGCCTCCAGCTCTCCTGTCTGAAACTCATGCAAGGGCAATCTTGACTGTCTTTTAAAGAGCACTGTAAATGACATTTAACTTCCCTTCCTTTTCTGTGTTGTGTAATGTGCAGATGCTGGGCAATCACCACTGATCCTTGCTTTTTGATAGAGCTTGAAAGTGAGAACTGAACTAACAACTCCAGTTGAGTGTTCATTTCAAAAGGCAAAAAGCCTATTTAAAGGCTGAAATATGTCTGGTATGTATCTTAAAAAGTGAATGCATGCATATTTGTTTCAAATATTGCATGATGACTAAAGAACATGTGATATCATCAGAATACTAGTTTCTATGCTACAGAAACATATTTTGCTCTTAAGAAACTAAACATATCTTAATTTTAAAAGAGTCACATAGCTGAGGATTTTAATTATGTAAAGGGTGACACAAGAAATCACAGGAGCCCTGCAAAGGTAGGTATTTGTTCCTAGTCAGAGCTGCAACATGTTTGATGACTGAAAGAGATCTACCTAGGTGTGGAGACTAAACTCTCATTATCACAGAAAACAGACAACCATCAATAAAATAACACTACAAATAAATAAGGGATTAGAAAAAATTCATGGACAACAGGTCTATAAAGTGATTTTTAAAAGCACCGACACAGCATCTAACATCACTAGCCAAACAATTCTGAATGCTAAGGGAATCGAAAGGGAACGACTGCAGAAAGTGGCCAGCTCACACACACTCCCTAACTAAAATTATTGTTACTGAGCTTTTGTCCTTGTTATTTTAAAGGAAGAATGCAAATCTAGTCCTCCATTACCACAACTTCCGAAGTTGATTTTTTGTCATTTCTGCATAAATTTTATTATGGTTGAAGAGAAAATATTGAAGTTGATACACCATTGGCTTGATCCAGTAGAGCTGCCTTATTCTCTGATTGCTAAGAAATGGCATTTCTATTCCACTATCCCTACTGCAAGATTGAATACACATCCTTGTTCCCAGTCAAAACCAAAACCATTAAAATATCCCAGTATCTAGCCTAGACTTTTCCATAACCACCTTCTATACTACTCTTCTTTTGCCTGTCACCTTTGTTAACTATATCTTCCTCTCTGATATTTTTTCCTTTTCGCTCAGAGGACAAATATATAGACTCTCAGCTGTTCTCTCTCGGGCTAAATGAGCACGTGAGCATCATTTTTTATTTTCTCTCTCTTACAACAAAAGTTCTCTAGGCCACGTGTCACCCTTCTCTGCAACTTTTCACATGCAGTGTAATGCCTAAACATGGAAGACCACAGTTAGATACGGAATTCCAGACATGACCTAACGTAGGACTTTGCACGTTAGCACCTATCTCTGGAAATGCCTATTGCACCTCACAATTTCATTTACCTTCCTGACACTGGCTGAACCAGGTGATCTGACGATCAGGTGATCTCATGATCAGTGATTAAACTGTCTATTTGTTCTTCTGTCAAGTCTAACTGATGGTCTCCTGCAGTGCAAAATAAATCCTTGGGGTTGGTACATAAGTGTATGACCCTGAATTTCATACTGTTTTTTTCTTTCCATTGATATTACCCCAGCCCTCAAGGCCATTTCTTTTTTTTTCTGTGGTATTACAGTACAATCCATCTCTGTATTGACAGCATCTCCCAGCTTTGTGCCATCAGTATATTTCATTACTACATTCCTACTTCTTGTGCCAAGGTCGGAACTAGAAATATTAATAATAATTCTCCATGCAATATCAATTCAAATATTTTCATGAAGTCGAGGAAAATTAGATCTGTCAGAGTTCCCTTGAGAAAATCTATTGATTTTCTCTTGATAAGAAAAAATCTATTCTCTTATCAGTGAAATGTCTAATTAATGATATCATGTTAGTCTAATGAAATCTAAATTAGACACCAGAGGAGTATCTACAGAAGCCAGGAGAAGGATCATAATTCTATATTTTTAATCTGATTGAGATCCTATTAAAATCTGAAAAGATTCCCAATGATCTCAGAAGGAATGCAGTGAAATATCTAGCATGCGGGTTGATGACACCTGTAATATTAAAACCAACATCCAAGAGATAAATTAAATAAATCCTGAATATTATTTGCCAGGCTTCTTAAAATTCATGATACTGCTCAGAAAGTCAGGGTTTTTTACATCACAAGTGTGTTAGTTTTGTTGGGTTTGGGCTCCCAGTTTTTGAGTCCTCAAAACGCACCTTGGTTGCCACTTCAGGATTTTCTCAAATGTAAAAAGGCAGTGACAGCCTATTTATTTTTCTGATGGAACTCAGATTTTCACCTATTCACTTGCCTCCAGGAAGAAGGTCTTAAAATTAAAAAACAAATATTGTTACATTTTTTAGAGGTATGTGAGTATCAGATGCAGTTAGGCATATGCAGAACTCTTGAAGGGTTGGGAAAAAGAGCATTTTACGAGTAATTAAATATCATGCTAAGAGTTGCCACAATATTGAATTTTCACAAAAAAAAAAAAAGTCATTTCACAAAGTGACTGTTACTCTAGAGGTTTTATATAAGTGGTCTGTACTATTGCAATTGTACTGAAATAAAAGTACATCCATTGAGATTACAATGGATGAAACAATTACACATATTGTGTATTTATCTAACTCTGTCCTACTTCAGCCTCCTGGTATGAAAATGAATGTTCCATATGTCATTTAAAGACTGAAGCACGGATGATGGATACACAAATGTGTCTCATATTAAAAAAAAAATTAAAGCAACGCTGAAACGCTGTAGGAAGTAACTGAATGGATTGGAAAGGACTCTGTTTTGGCTGACAGTTTGAGATGGGAGGTTTGTGTTTCGAGGCACTATTAGACCCTGGGATGCACCTTGAGGGTTAAATAACAGTCCTGGCAAAGACTTCTTTCCTTGGTGAGACGGGCACAACCACTTATTCCAGTTGAAGAGGTTGTTGCAGATATCCTGCCCTTTGGCAATCTGCAGATGAAGCACCGATGATTCTTCAAATGTAAGAGCTATTGCTGAACACAGCTATCTGACAAAGCACGATTGCATGAAGCCAGCTTGTTACACCTGAGTTTAGTGTTTGCAGGAGCTATTTACTTGTGGCTGGTATTCACAGTACTATATTTCAATGGCATAGGCAATAGCTAATAAAAAATCACGGTTATTCTCTGTGTAGAACTATTCTTGTAACTCACAGAAGTGCTGAGACTACGGCCCTTTTATAAACACTTTCCCTAACACATTTTCAGTAAGAAGTCTTTCACCCTGAAAGAGTCCACATTCATTAACCTTCCAAGTATGCCACAAGGCTCATCTTTTCATCCCACAGGGATCTGGGAAGATTGAAAACTAGTGGATTAAAAGGAATTTTACTTGAACAAGTAGTGTTTCTATTTCTGAAAAATGTCCAGGAGACCTTATTTACATTTAATTGCTCTTTTTTTATTATTATTTTTGGGTTTTGTGTCCTTTCAATTTGTGAAGCAGCATCTATAGCACTGTCTTATACGTCACAAATGTACAGAGACACCACCTGCTCTGAGTTACAGCTCATAGAGGCAGGGAATTGATGGTATTTTAACTATCTGTGCACATGCACTATTGTGTGCTCACATCTTTAAACACTCAGATAAGAAGTTTTTTACTCTCCTTCGAACAAGGAGGCACCTTACAATACATTTTTGTGCTTCACTTCCCACACTGCTTTCCAAGACACTCTGACCAGTTACTCTTTTTCCTTCTATGACTTGTGATCCTTCTGTGATCACGTTTAGGCATATCCTTTTTCAAATTATGAGACAGCCTCCCCAAAAGAACCGTGGTCTTCTCAACAGTTGCTGCCTACACTGCTAAAAAATAACATTGTGAGCATCAGCCAAAAGCAAGAGAGCAATGTGGCAATGCTGTGGGCCCAGCAACAGCACAAAGGAGCAAAGGATAGAAACCCCCAAAGCTCATTCTTCAGAGGACATTCCCACTATGTAGCAATAATGAGTCACAGTGAAGCAAAAGCCATCTGTTCATCTGGACACAGATACTGCTTGTCAGTTAGCAAGAAACATTTCCACTGAAGAATCTCACTGCAGTGTTAATCTCCCTGCGTAGACAAACTTCTAGTCTGATCTGCGTAGTCAGATCTTCTAGTCTGTAAATTGGGAACACTGCAGCTTCCTTTTACCCTGCTTTGTCTCCCTTATCTTTTTCGAAAACATGCTGGTCAGGCAAGAGATTGCCTGTGTGGATGTATCTATCTTTATAGCTTGGCTAGTACCACGAGGTCTCCAAGTCAACTCATGACTCTGGCAGTCATCACTGCAAACTAAGCATTCAACTGCAGTGACACAAAGCATCCCTGACTTTCAGCCAGTGGCAGTGCCATGCTCATGACACCCTTCGTCAGTGGTGCCTTCCCACTCCTCCTTCCCATTTCCCCACTGCTGCATGACTTAGGCAAACTGGAACACCTCTTAATCCTGGGAAATTGCCGTGTTACATACTTCCCCCTAAAGACATTTCTGACATCAGCTATTGATGAAACCGTGAAAAGTGCAATCACAATTAATATGTTGTATCTTGAAATAGTGGCAGAAATACACTCTGTAAAGGGACCAATCAGCCCTAATTAAAATAATGTTTAACTAATCTTTTTGGAATGGGGACTGTCACTTAGTGTGTGTTCTTGCCACATGTAGCCCAATGGGATTCAGCATTGCTGTTGCATTTATATGTTATCACAACATAAACAATGAATAATAATAACTACAGAAGTATAAATCTTGTGGGTTTTTTTCCTGTATGACTGCTTCTGTGGGCATCATATTTCAATTTGCTTGAATATTGCATAGTTTGGGTTATGGCTGTGTAAATGTTTAGCAACTCACATGTGCAGGATGGGTGGCTAATTCTTTTCATGTGTGTAACATTGTGGATCAAATTATTTCCACATTCATTTTGATGGATTAGGTTTCAGGTGGACAAGATCCAAAAAATCAAATAAACTCTTAAAGATCCTGCTGCACTGAAGACATTCTTAACAATGACATCTAGAAAGAATGAGAAAGCATTCCTTCTGTTAAAATTAGATTTATGAGACGTAGGCACAATTATCTTAAAGGGCCATCAGCATTTATGAAACAAAAGTGTGATTTCATACTAACTCAGATGATACCAAAAAGATCAGCTGGTTAAAAATTTTCTCCCTCAAGTTAAAACAACAAGGCAATGTATTTGTTTCAAAGAACACAACTTTTGATTTCTATCATGCCTCTGAAATCCATGATTTCTAAATGAATGCCCAATGAGATTTAAAAAAATCCTCACATGAATAAATTTCATAAACTGCAAGAGAATGGAAAAGATCTAGAGAGAAATAATTTGGCTTTCATGTATGCATAATAACTTAATTTTTTGCCCCTTGAAAATAGAAAGTCGCTCAGAGCATTTAAATGCAAAAAATGCTCATTTAAAGCAAAACATTTTTATTTGGCAAATAAAAGATATCTTCTAGGATATCTTCTAAAAAAATGTCTACATATTTTTGAGGGAGAAGGATTAGACACAAATGACTGGTAAGGAAGGCAGAAAAGAACACCATGTAATTAAAAAATGATAACAGATTATTCCTGAACTAGGTAAAAATCACATCGCATATACCTCCAAAGAAGACAGGCAAGCCTTGCTGGAGAATTCTTGAAGGAAGCTCCCTATCTCTTGGGGGAGGAAAAAAAAATACAAAGGGGAAAAGCTTTAAAAGGCTTGTGAAACTGCCAGCAGGAAATGAAATGACCACCACAGATAAGAACTCCATCAGGTTGTAAACATATAGGAATAGGGTTAACATTTTGGTTGTTATTCAAAAGCAAACGAAAGATGAGCTTATGATAACAAGCTTGGATTAGGACTCAGAAGATCATTTCTTGGCTCTGCCATAATCTCTCTTTGTGATTTTGGACCAAAGCTTACATTTGGCATAGACTGAAGAAAGAAGTAGTATCTTTTTTGTATAGTTAGGGAACTGACACACAGAGATAATACTAGCCAAGGATTCACAATGCTCCATAGGCATTTACATTTCCAATAAATTTCTCTGCAGAGAAAGATGACTGAGAGGTATCTTTGTGGGTCTGATCCTCCAATTACCTCTGTGTTTCTGCTTCCTCATTATAGCATTCGGATAATAAATCCTTCTTCCTGTACTTTGAACAAAGGATTATTTCTGTTGTTTTTCTTTTTGTTTTGATTTGGTTTTGGTTTTTTGATTATTTTTTTTTTCTCGCCAGGCTGGAATATAAACTTTCTGGAAAAATACTCTTTTTACACAGTCATTTATATATTTCTTACAATTTCTCAGTCCCATAGCGAAGATCCAAGACGCTTCCATGAATCAACAAGTAACTAGTGATTATGTGTGTACATATGTATTTAGATACCCATTAATCTCAGATACTTACAGAGCAAATACCCTTACACTATTATTGCTATCATCCTAGCGCACGATAGCAATAACGACAATAATGTGAGTATATTGATGGGGTCTGTCTTGGGGCTTACACAGCAAATAGCAATTTCCCTGATTTCCCATGCGCCACGCTGAGCTCTGACACTGTGACTAAACCCAGAGCACTTCGGTGGAAACTCAGGATTACTCCATCATAGTCACTTGCTTTTCATTTCCTTTTCCCTGCTGATCCTCAGAAGCTACCAGAGTTACACTGATGTGAATGAGATCCGAATCCTGCCCATTGGCAACAGTTACTGAAAACAGGAAATGGGATATTTCAAATAACAATAGGTGGGAACAGTGAGTAAAGGTTCACTATGTGGTAAGGGTGCTGACTCTTTGATGACTGTTTATTTCCTTATGTCCCAAAGAAGGCCACAGTTCATTTTGTTCTTGAATACGTATGTATGGCCAAATGTACATCAGACACCGTATCTAATTTTGCAGCTTATGTTAATGGTGGGGGAGGGAAATCAGCACTGATTCCCACTTCTTATAACGACAGACACAACCAGATCACTCTCCTGTGCCGTGGCACCAAACAAAGAAGTCAAGTTGCAAGGGCCAAAAGGTTCATCCCACACTCCGTTAATAGGAAAGCTCCCTATTGTTGCAGTAGCAGGTCAGATTTTTTTCCTTCCATGCAGCACAGAAAGGGGTACTGTGACACAAGAGAGAAACCCTTTACAAAACTTACAACCCACATAATGCACTTCACGTAAAGTCAGAGCAGAGATGTTACGAGTTGGAAAAGATATCCTGGGCCATGTAGTTCATTCCAAGCAACGGTCTGCCGTTCTTGGCTGAGGCTTCCACACAACTCCTTGTCTAGTCTTGCCGTGACTAATTCCCAGAAAAGGCAGTTTCACAACCACTCTGAGCAAGCCAGCCCCATGTCTAATTGGCATCACTGCTTAGAAATACTTCTTTGAATTCTTCTATGAGAGTTCACAGTTACAATCTAATTCTATATCCTCTCACTAAGCCTCACAAGCAGCTAGTGAGACGGTCCAGCTATTTCTAACCATCATTAGTCTTCCAGTCTCTCGCTCCACAAAATGATCTGTTCATGTTGGGTTCCTTTTCTCACAGCTTCCAAAATTGGTCTGAATTAAGTTTCCCAGCTTAATGCACTTTTAAATAACAGTCACTAATTAGCAATGGCAAAAAGGAAGAAATGGTCATATGAAAATGACAGAATGCCCAGTGACAACAGTTTGGGATTTTTTTTTTTTTTCCCTTAGCTCTAGCTGCTTTTTTCACCATCAATCATAGCAATTTCTGCTCCTCCACCTAGGGAAGGAGTCAGTAAACTTCCTAAAAGCAGCCAAGTAACCTGGCATCAGACAAGTCCCAGTTGCTTGTATTTGTTACTTCTTATGAGGATGCTTACCCTAAACCCCATCTTTCCTAAAGATAATTTGCAAGGAAAGTGTGCTTTTCTTTTTACTGACTACTCACATTTAGAAAGAAAAGTTTGGAAGGTGATCTCATTCTTTTTTTATTTTTTAATTTTTTTTTTAAGAATAGAAATTCAGGTCTTCTAAATCATGGAAGGTTTTATGCACTGCTAGAAATGCAGTCATTCTAAAGTTCTGATACCACAAAAATGAAAACTGTTAACTTTTTTAAGTGCAATTTTTATTTACCCTGCATAGGATGAGTACTTTTAAATACTTTTAAAACACATAAGTGATATTTGAGATATGAGAAACCATTAAATACCTACTCAATTAGGACTTTCAACTACTACAATACTCTCCTGTACTATTAAATGGACTGTTCAACAGAGCCTCCTATGGAAACAAGGTCTAATTTTTTGCTAATACAGTCATCCAAGAAAAAGCTGAAAGTGAATATATATTTTGTTCATAAATATGTCCAGCAGGTAAGCATCAGGGAAGAAAAAGACCTACCCGGCACATGAGGAAACAGATATAATAAACTGGTTGAAAATAGACCAAGAATTAGAGGACTATCACTCATAATTACAGCACCAAGAGACAGAACCACCTTTCCAGTGCCGGTTATGGAAACAGAAAATGCAACTGCCTTCAAGGTGAGTATATGCAGACTTAAGAAAGACATTGTACAGTATGTCTGCATGAAAAAGGATTGTCTGTCGACACCTTTTATTCTAATGCTGTTTCTGGGTGCTGATGGGGATCACAGACCAGTTCCCAGAGCAACACCTCATCAACTGTTTAGGCACATCTAGGAATAGCAAAGTGAAACAGGAGCTTAAAAGCATGAACTCCAAGGCTCCGTAACAGGTAAACTGTAGAAATTTCATAGCTCCGGGTTTTGTGTGAAGAGTTAAAAAAAAAAAACAAAAAAAAAAAAAAGAAAAAAAAAACACTCACTCCACTCACTCACTCACTCACCTCTCTGACTCAGTTGTGGGTCACTGGTTCATGTTCTGTTCACATTAGCTAATGACAACAATTTTTTCTCTCCATTCTGGTTAATTGTTTACCAGTATTTGTAGGGCAACACATCATCTCTCCTAACTGTTTTCTGTGTCTTCTGAACAAGTTCAGGTCACATTTACCTAAATTCTTCCTTATTGTATTTTTTTGTATTATTTCTTTTTTAATTCTTTTGCCTTTCACTCCGTCTTAGGCTAGCTTACAGTCTGAAATGTAACTCTCTAATTCTGCCAGAGTGACAGATCAGGAATCACCCCACTTGCCTGCCTACTCGTAACAGTTCTATTTATATATCCTCAAAGAGCATTTACTTTATCAGTGGTAGAATCACATTGCATGCTAGTTTTCGATTTAGCAGCTTACCACCTCGGAAGCAGATAATTTCAAGTCGTGTTCTGTGCTAACCAATACTGCTTTCGTGTACTTGAAACCCTCTCTCTCTCTTTTTCCCCAAATAAAGTCCATTTATCCTAATCAAACCACAAGCTATTGATTCCTGCCTATTTCATCTAAGCTCCCTGCATCTGGACATACGTGAACCACTCTCAGGATGTTTTCTCTCCTCTTCTTAGTCTCAGCACTGAATACAGTGCAGAGCAAGTTAATATGTCCTCTAAAACTGCATGAATATTCTAAGAACAGAACAGGTGCTCCCCCTGCCTCATGTGGAGCTCAGCCCACCTGGAAAATACCGTCTGTCGCCCGCTATGCCGGAGAGCAGATTTTCCAGGAACAGTCCACCATCTCTGACAAAAGCGGTTACCAGGGAGAAGTGGTGGGGCACTTAATGTGGCAATATAGCTTTTCAGACAGAACCTTATTAAAATTAATGAACAACAAAAAAAATTAAAGCATGCAGGGCTTTTTTCTCTGCACGTATTTGTAAATCAGCAGCCTTTAAAGGGGTAAATTGGCTGATTATCCTAAATTGTGGACAGTCCTACTTAAAACCTGTTATGCAACTGTGCAGGCAGAGCACTGACATTTGGAGTAATCCTACATAATTTGTACTAATTTTTGCTACTTTTATAAATGACCTAGATCATACAGAGTTAAAACATACAGAACATTTACAGGATGGGAAGTAAATCTGCGACTACCTCTCCACAATCAAGGGCATACATGCTGAATTAGCTGTACGGCAGTCACAAGAAATTTATCCAAGGAGCTCAATAGCTGCATTTCTTCCCTACCCACCAGCACTGCTCATTCAGTACACATCCTTCTGCATCCTTCACCACTACCATAAATGAAGAAGCCTCTGCTCTAAATCAGGTGGTCTCTGTCTCTGGTTGGCACATCTAAATAAAGTGGTGTAGTCCCAAGGGACTGACTGATTTTGGTTTGTTTTTTTTTTTTTTTTTTTAAGTTAGAACATGTTTTCATTTAAGGTTTTTAAGGTAAATTCCACCCTGGAGCATGATGCAAAAAATCCCAGTGGTATAAAATGGATATTTGAAACCTTACTAGTATGTATATTTTGAAGAAAGTCACTAGGGACTAAATTATATCTTCAACTATCTCCACTAGTTCATAGTTTCGTTTTCTTTCATTTTGGGTCCTATCAAAATTTATCCTAATGTTTATTATCCTCCATAGACTACAATAAATTCCCTTCAACTCACACACCATCCCTTCGTTCCACCTGGCTGCTATTAGTGCCAGTAGTTTCCCTTCAGCTTGCATTCCATGGAACAGCCTCCTAACCCACAGCATGTTATTGACTCACCGTTTCATTTTAATTCCCAATTACAAATATACCAGGTAAAAGGGTAAAAACACTACTTCTGTCTACTTCACTCTACAGTCTTACCCATTCTTTCTTGCCTGGGATTGACCTTTAGTTCAAATGGTGGTTTTTGTTACTTCAGATTAAAATTTGTTAATACAGTTATAACACAGAACTAACATATCCAGTGTCACTTATGTCAATTTTATTCTAAACATCCATTGATAATGGCCTAATCAAAGTCACCATTTAATCAGGATACAACTTAAACAGCTTTTACTCCACCATAGTCACCTCCATGGCACGGTTTTCTTTAATTTGGTTTATTTTTTCCTATGGCAATAATCTTCAGCCCACTCAACCAATCACAGACTGGCAGAAGCACAGAAAATCTTACTTGTTAACTGAAATTGCATTTTGTTAAAGGATCTTTCTTTTTCTTTTTAACATTGCACCTCCATCGATTTGCATCTGCTAAACCCAGTTGTCATTCTCGGGGAGACACTGCCCATCTGAAAATAACCATGCAAAACCAGATCCTTATGCCTCCTATGCCTCCACACGGGCACAGTAAATCTCACCCAGTGTCTGACAAGCCCAGATCTCTCTTACATGAAACACAATTAAAAAGGAGCAAGTGTGAAATAGAAAGAGTGGACAGTTGCATTTACCGTCACTATGTTTGAAAATAAAATCTTCTCCGAAGAGGGAGCGGGGCAGTTAAAGAAACACAAAATATTTCCAGTTATATTACCAGGTTATATTTGACTGGAGACCACACCGCATTCCAGGCCACAAAATATTTAACTCTACAGAACTAAAACTAGGCTCAAGTAAGGTGTATAATTCACCTACTTAAGAGGGCTTTTTCTTTTTTTCTTTGCACTTTTCCTCAGAGGATCTCATTTTGGCCACAAGTAGACACAAGCCTATCTGCTGTCCACAAGGAGATTTTGGATATGTATTTATGTGTTTGGCCACGTGAAGCCAAGTAAAGAACTACTGACTAAACCAAGTGTGCTTAGTTCACTGGATTTAGATGTTGTGAGTCTTCAGCATTGGTTTGTTTTTCTAAACATAAAATAATGCTCTAATTGACCATAGGCTTTTTTTTTTTCATAGACAGAGAAAAACCCAACCATGAACACCCATTGTTTGTTTACGGAATCACCATATTAATAGTTTATGAGGGGCTATGGGACAGAAGGTTAGACTGACATTTTCACACTTGCAGTCACTAGCTCACAGAAGACAGTAGGCAGAACAAACAAACATTAAACACTTTAGTTACCATCTGTAGGTAACTAGCAACAGATACAGAGAAAAGTGGGGAAAGGGAAATAACAGAGCAGAGATTACGACAGAAACATCAGCGGAAAACTAGGAGTTCTTTTATTAAAGAAACACATTAGGAGTGTTCGTTCCATGTGCTGGACACTCCTTTGGAAAGCTAACAACCACATTTTCTTAAATTATTTTAAGGCATCTGTATTGTTGACAGGTCTAGCCTTCAAAAAGCTGGTGCTCTGATACCGACACGCAAATGGTGGAAGGAGGCACCAAAGAAGGAACGTTTCCTGGAGAAGCACTGTCCGACAGTGCAGGCCAGGGGCGGGCCCACCACCGCACCCAGGCCCAGGGTGGCTGCGGAAGATCCCTGCGCAGAGCCCATCACCGTGGCCATCCTCTTTGGCTCCGGCACTCAGCTCCCCTACTGGGGTGCCAACCAGGTCCTCCGCTGCCCCTCGGGGGACAAACCAAAGAAAGTAACTTTCCAGCCCTCCCGCTCACTGGGGAAGCACCACTCACGACACCCACAGAGCACATGGACTTCGCCTTGAAGCCTTGCGGGGAGGGTCCACGGTGACCCCCCCGGGTGAGACCGGACACCCCAACGCCGCCGAGGGACCGGGAACCGCCAGGCAGCCAGGGCGTCCCGCGGGGGGACCGGGCGCTGCGGGTG
>WHYT01015606.1:92484-153742 GCA_009806455.1 Tetrax tetrax | reverse complement strand
TTTTTTTTTTTTTTTTTCTGACACAGAAAACACGAGTGTATATAATATATTTCCAATAGCAAAGCGCTTACACCCTGCAGAAGGGAAGTGCTTATTTAGAATATTCTGGTATTTGCATGTTACAAGGTGGAAAAATGAAAAGGCATGTGATTTCAAATGGAGACATAAAGTAGTGTTTCCTGAGAGCGTCCTTGAGTGCTTATAAATGATTAATACAATGAAAGAGAAAACGTGCTTCTTTATGTATCGCCTGTTCCTTATAATCTCCCTATGCTACCACTGTGACAGTAACTGAGTATTATACAGGGCCTGATTTTACATTTTATGTGATTAGTTATATGCGGAATGCATCTGATGTTTTTCTAGAACACACAGTCTTCAGCTGATTATTTACAATCTATCACCAATGTTTTGAATCAGCAGCACTCTGAAAAAGGGAATAACTCCCTGGTGGAACATGTGCCAAGCTGGTGGATCTAAGGACCAAATAAAGAGCAAGGTGGGGGATGGCTGCTCCCTCAAAGCTGCTGCTTATTCCGAAGTCCTACATGAAGTGATGCCTATTCGCACACCGTTTGTGGAACTGCATGTGTAAATTGTGCTCTCAGCAGTGTCTGTTAGTATTCAAGAAGGTCCTCTGAGTTTACACTGCTGTTCAGCTTACACCTGATGCTCACCCTTGTCTAATTATGGCAACTTTTATCCTTTCATATAGCAAACCTGCTTTTGAAAGTCTCCGAATGCTACCTCAGTTAACAACAAACTTGCTCATGTTCTTTATGCTGTGAGTACATCAACAAGTTTTGTATACGTCTTTCAGAAAAAAAAAAAGATTATTTGTTTTAGGCTGAGTTTTGAAGCAGAGACTAAGTAGAAAACATCTGTAAAACCTGTGCATGGTGTTGCCATCTTTGGAATTACTAGATTTAGTTGCTGGTTACTGTCTTGCCTCGTCCAGTTTGTGCTGAATGTGTTTTAAGCTAATGACAGTGTTCCTTAGCAGAATGTTGGCAATGTATGAGAAGAGAAAAAGAAAGGAGGAACGGAAGAAAATGAGTAAGCTTTCTGAAATTCCTAAGCAATTCACTGCATTGCCCCCCCCTTCCAAAAAAAAATTATAAAAATTGTATGAACATACAGCTGTAGAGAACTAAAGAAATCTGGCTTAAAGGGGAAGCCAAAATTTATATTAGAAATCAGAAGTGTATCTTCCTGAACTTTCAGGAAATTAAAAGACTGCTGTCAGATTTGGTACTCAGGATTCCAATTTCATCTCCTCCTCCTACTCCCTTGAAAAGGAACAATCCCCCAGCTGTAATTAGTGACCGGCTTTTAGCGACAAAAGGCAAACTTTATGCATTTTATTTCAAAGCTTAGTATCTCCACCAATAATGCACTCATGTCTGTCACATTTGTCGATAAACGGCACTAAAGTGAAATTAGGCAGAAAATAGCTATTAACAGTGAATTGTCTAGTCATCGGCCCTTCCCCTCTCTGGTGTGTCGTTTTCAGTGGCTCTTGATGACAAGGAAAACTCAATTCTCCCCTCTCCCAGGAAAAAAAAACCCGTGTTTTTCTGCAAAGTTCCCCTTTGCATAGGTAATATGTCTGGAAAGAAGTCTTTATGGTTAGTGGTAGCTGGCTGTGTGGACATAGCCTTAAGCTAAAACGTGTGTGGCCTATTAAATACTCTTCGGACACGGGAAAGCTCCCGGAGGAGGGAAGGGGATTGCTGGGTTGGGCGTGCTGAACGTTCCGGCCGGGACCGGCAGGTCAGGCAGCGGCAGTGAAAGCCGCAGGTGCACCGCGCTGGCGGAAAGAGGTTTAAGAGCCAGCATTAAAAGAAAAAAAAAAAAAAAACCACAAAAAACCAGAACTGGGAAAAGGAGTGCAGGCAGCGCGGCACGGCTTGGCCGCCCGCTGCGCGGGCGGGGCTGCACCGGCAGCGGCCCGCGTGGAGCCAGCGCCGCCGCTTCAGCACCACGGACAGCGGCGCGCCCCGACGGCGCGGACCGGACCGGCCCGGCTCGGGGCGGGGCGGGGGTCGCGGGCAGCGGAGGGCGGGAGGGACACGGTCCCCGGGGCTGGCGTCCGGCTGGTTCGGCTGCCGGCACTGCAGCGACCGAAGGCACGGCGCCAAATGGGCATTTCCCCCCAGGGAAGAAAAAAAAAAAAAATTAAAAAGCCAGGTGAGGTACGTGATGTCGCTGTGGGCTTGGCGAACGGTTGCTGCCTGGTGGTGGTCGTGTGGGAAACGGTACGCTCGCATCAGTACGTGTACGTGTGTGTGTGTTTGTGTGTATGCATGTGTACGCGTGACCCCGTGAGACTCCGCGGGTCATTTTTACAGTGCAAGTTTAGGTCTGTTTCTGTTACTTTGGCAAGTAAGTGGCAATAGGCAGGAAGGCTTCCGATCAGGTCTTCAGGCAGACACTTCTTGGTGCAAAACACACCTGCACGGGCTCTGCACTTCAGTATAGACGAGTGATTATTTTACATCCTCCTTTGCTGAGCCTCTCTGTGGCCATGGATATTGTACAAAACTACAAGAGTACGAACGCGGCAACTGAGGCTGCTGCATTATTATCTATTACGCAGCAATGTCTGAGTATTAATAAAAACTAATTTTCAAAAAGAGGTTAGCAGTTGGATGCGGAAGAGGTTTTTCACTTTTTTCAACTGAGACCAAAAAGGTGTCTCCAAAATTCAGTTCCACACAAAGTAACCACAATTATTCAATTTCTACAGACAGCTGTGGAACCTGAATCCAGATAAATATAACGCCAGAAAGAAGCTGTCTATTTATTCAAATTATTGTATCTTTACTTGTTTCCTACTGTGACCAGGCAAAGGCAGATTTCTGATGCACCGCAGCTTAGGTAGCTTCTTTTACTGAGGATTTGTATTTCCAGTGGTGTGTAATGCACATTTAATTGTAAGACAGTAAGAGTATGTCACCTGCCAGTTAATCGCTGCCATCAGCCTCTTTTGTGCTCCAATCAAACGCTTGCACAACAGAGAAAGTGACAGCATCAGGGCACAGTGACAAAGCTGTAGTTTGCACCGAAAGAAGACCGAGGCCCGGAGAGACACTGCAGCTACAGGAACAGCTGTCTTATCAGCACATTGCAGAGATGGAGATGGCTCAAGAGGTCCTCAACAGATAATGACTCGAATAGGTTTGCAATGCGCCAAACTTCACGCTTGATAAGACCAGCCCAGTGTAGGGAGCAGCAGAGATCCAGCTCTATTCTATTTTATCTGTGCTGTAAATTAAGAAATTGAAATTCAGGTGGCACAGCCAGCATGTTGCTGATAATTCAGTGAAGTAAACTGCCATTAAGATGTTTTCAGCAAAAAGAAACAGGTTTCTCTTACTTGATGATGCTTTAATAAAAAATGCTTTAACATCCCCACCTCAAATCACTGTCCCAGCAGTACTTGAACTCGGGTGGGGTTTCCTTCTTTGGTTCACTGTTGTGACGTGTCTTTGAGTCCCAGAACAAGCTGTCCGTTTGGCTGTCAGGTTTTTTACAAAGGAGAAAACTCTTCCACTTTGAAACTGCAGTAGCTTGTTTTCAATTCCCTGTTTCCTCTGCAGGAGAAGGAAGGGTACTGTGATTTTTAAGAACCAACAGTCAAGCTCACATTAAAGCACACAAGCTCAATTCTGTAACAGACAATAGAAGCATGCGTTTGTGAGCACAGATAAACAAAAATTAATTGCTGATGTGAAAAGGATTATAACCTTTTGAATTATTCACTTGACAAAACATAAGCCATAGTACGCACTAAGGCATTTCATAGGAGCAGAAAATCCCGTTTCAAACCGTGTTTTTTTGATGGACTAACGGCATCAGAGTAGAATACTGTAGCTCCACTTTTCTTTTCCAGCAGAAATCCTTAGTTTAGACTGAGTTCAGCTTACCTTTGATCTGGGTTTCTTCAGAGAAAGCTTTGTGGAAAATGCAATTAAAAGGAATGTAGATGGAGCACATAACCTGAGGTCACAGAGTATTATTTTGTAAAGAGGGGTTGGCTACCTTTGCTTAATTACTTGTGATTGATTCCTGAAGAGCTGGAGTAACTGTATGGGCTTGTAAGCCATTACGTTATTTAATTTTGGCCATTAAGGCTAACTTTCCATCGTCTTTGGATAATAATTTAAGACAAGGTTAACTTTATTTCTTAACAAAAGATAAGTCGCTGGGTACTTACGCCAAGGGGAACTCAAAACATAAAGACTTACCACTCGGACTTGTTAAATGGAAAGGCAAGACCAGTTCTATCCTCCCGATTATCTAACCACATATATTTGACCTTAGCCTGTCACTTAAATGTATCTGACAGCACTAGCAAGGACGAAGAGGAAGAGGAGTAGTAAGGATCCAGAAGATTACTCATTTCTTTCATGTTTGAAGACAGTAAGCTTTCTCGGAGTCAAGAGGAAAGGCAGGATCAGGTGGGGTGGGAAGGCAGACATCCTTGACACATGCACATTGTTGGAAACACCTATTTCCTTGTTCCCAAAATTTGGCAGGCTTTCTAATGGTGTGGCAGAGAGTAAAACCACAAGGTGCCTGGGAGAGAGCAGAAGGCAGATGTGGGTAAGGTCAAACTTGTTCAGCGACTTAGGTGGGCTGTGTGGTTTTAACATGTGCAAATTAGTGCCAAGTGCCTATTC
Organism: Tetrax tetrax; assembly: GCA_009806455.1. Classification (NCBI taxonomy): domain Eukaryota; kingdom Metazoa; phylum Chordata; class Aves; order Otidiformes; family Otididae; genus Tetrax; species Tetrax tetrax. The sequence continues at coordinate 149,057 of WHYT01015606.1, read as the reverse complement.
CAAAAGCAGAAAAACACTGGATTTTTAGGAGGCATTTCAGCAGTTCACAAGTAGGTAGGCTGCTTAATGAAGGTGACAAATCAGAGAAGTCAACTGTAACAATCAGTCCTTGCCCCTTCTATTTGTGGGGAATATGCAGCCAAAGCCTGAAGTGATTGATACCCTTGCCAGTGAAGCACTGTGTGATGTGAGGAGAAATAACCTTGTGTAAAAGAGACAATCAAAAGCAAAAGTGTAATCAATATTTTTAATGCTGTTTGTTATCCAAAAATAACAAGTCCTTTTAAATTCTCCAGTGAATCATACCAAATATTGTCAGTTCAGTCAGATTAGACTTCCACCATAACAATAAGTTTCTCCAGGAAAGAGATGTATGGCTATAAACTTACTGTAATTAGTAGATCGTCTCATGGTATTAAAGCTATAAGAATATTGACTTAAAAGATGGATTTTCCTTTTTCAAAAGCCTGTATTTGTTTTCATTTGTTGAGGGAAAAGCACATATAACACAAAGATAGCTTTTTTTAGCATGCCAGCATATTTTCTGCTGACAGCATAGTGAAGTAAAATAATGGCTGTTGTTATTATTATTTTATTGAAAACATCCTTATGAATTCCAGAGTGTTTGTATAATACGTAATTAGGTACTTTTCAGATAATCAGATCACACGTGTAGTGGATGGTTTGAGGGTTTTTTTGACCTTGTAAAGCAATTCTTAACTACATTCCACATAATTTTAAGTATCAACTTGAATCTTTTGTTTTATTCTATTAAGATAATATGAACCCAGCTGGCAATTATGATTCAGTGGAGGTACACGTGGTGTTCTGCTCTCATGTGCAAGGAGTTTAGAAGGTGCCTGAATAATATATTTTCCTCCTTCTCCAAATAAAGTTCAACTTTTTTAACATGCATGTACTATGAATGCTCAGTGGTAGGGAGTGGACAACTATCTGTACACTCTTAAGAAGGGATATTAAAAATGTTTGGGGTTTTTTTCTCAGTATTACATTAAAGCCAATTACCTCCTTTTCCATAAGTACCCCTTCCTGCTTTTCACCTAACTTCATGCCGTTCTTCACACTTTTCTTTTACTTTTGTATGTTACATATGTTACAATTCGTTTAGGAGGAAGTGGCTCAATATTCAAAAGCAGTAGAATTAGACTTTGCTGATTGCTCCTTGTAATTACTAGCTATGAAGATCAAATCTCACTTCCAAAAAATGCTTCCCTTATCTTATTTACACTAATCATTAAGATTAAACTTTGGAGGATCAGGCTAAAAATTATTTCAAGAACTACTTTTTTTTTCTTCTTAATGTCAAAATTACTCACTTGTGGATAACTTAATGGTCTTTCACTGGTGCAGGCCTAGTTTTCTTGTCTCTAAGTGCTGGAGGTTGTTTCTTCTGCTTATACAACTCAGTTTTTTGCCTCAAAAGTATTATGCATAGCTCAGTACTACTTTGATTCTGCTGGAGATGAGTCATCAGCAAAATCCAGACCGTAAATGATCATGTAGCTCCAAATATCTAAAAGGTTTCTCAAACTAGTAGTAACGTACTGCACTGTGAGATGGTTTAGTGGAATAGAATATTTGATAAAATTACAGCAAATGATTCTGGTGATGTCATGGACATTCACTCAAACTGAAAGTTTTGCATATCTGGTCATTAGGTAACATATATACACACTGCAGAATGGGTTTAAAGGTACTATATTATTTCCTTTTTTTAAACAGAGATACAGGAAAAGGGAGACTACTTAGTCTTATTTTTTGCTTCTTAATTCAAAAGAACCCTCCAAAATTACGGCACGAAGAAGTATAGATCTGCCAGGAAAAAATTGTTGGGCAAATCCTATTTTCTTCTACAATCCTAGTATGTTACATAAGGCAGAGAACTAGTATACGTTGATTTTTAGAGTTTGTTGCCAACCACTGGCATTGCCTTTCTCATGGGATAAGAAGGAAGCACAGCCTTAATTAAATTACTGTTAAAAAGTTATACAAAAATGTATCTGGAGAACACTTAGTGGTAATTCATTGCCAAAGGAATGGCTGTACCAAATAAAGACCCACCGGAGTTTATCTTTCAAGGTCAAGATAGTATTTTTGTCCATGTTTTGGAAGATGGAACATAGTGAATGGTTATGAAAACCGTGGACTGCAGAAAGCAGAATGGTTCTAAACATTTGGTGGTTAAGTGCTGAATAAAAAAAAATGGTCTTTTCAGAACAGAGACTTACCAGCAAGACAAAGCTTGATAAGGATAAGTGGCAAGTGACTATGATTTTTAAAAATGTAAGATCTTAATCAAATGTGCAAATAAAAACCAGAGAATAACAGCAGTACTGAATAACAGATTGTAGGATGCTACTGCATCATACTAAATGAGTCATGGGAATATGATGTTGCAAGAAAGAGAGATTTCACTCTGAGATGTATAAACATACATTCATCCATTTCTTATTTGACACTGATGAGTCAAAAATAGAACACTGTATCCAGCCTTCCCATTTTTTAAGAAAATTAGAGAAACCCCATACAAAGGTGTTTAAAAGTAAACATTTTAGAAAACACTATCTATTAATATATTTTAAGAGAATTGTTTAGAAATAGGAACAGTGACAAAGGATGTACGAAATTGCTTTTAGAAGTAACCATTATTGGCAGATTATGATCAAATAGTCTTCATGTGTATTTTAAGTTTAAAAAAAATGAAAATGGCTCAATTCACAACACATAAAATCTAGATTAATAACTGGAAAGTATTCTCTAAGAGTAGTTAAGGCCCCATTACTTAAGCAAGCTGCTGAGGTTCCAAGTTGGATATACACTTTATTTTTCCTCAAAGAGTTAAGACAGGTTATTTCATCTCTACAACTTCCTTATGGATTTACACTTTTGATTGGTATCGTTCCTCACCACCAAAATGAATAAAGTTCTAAATAGGGCTTTTCTCTTTTCATCTTTTATCATCAATTGAATGTCTGAGGAAAAAGAAAAACACCAAAAAATGAGGAAGAAATAGATCTGATAGGCTGAGCAAAAAAAAAAAGTAAGGTACCAAGTTCTCTACACATTTTTCCTCTTTTGTCAATAAGCGTTGAAACCAAGCAAGTACAAGCCTGACGAACAAAGCTATTTGCATTGTAACATTTTTTCCAGATTAATTCAAAGACTGATTGTTTTTCTGATCTCCTAGTCTTCTATCTTCAAAGTGCCTTTCAGTGTTTGGCTGTCGATTTTTAATGTGCCTTTTTTGGTCCACTTGAGACATGGGAATCCAGAATTAAGCTAGCTGGAGACAATGCGCAGTCTGAAAAATCATGCATCCTTTCATAGTTCCTATTTCAGTAGTTAAAAATGGTGACATATTAACTTACTAAAGAAAACTTTGGGCTAAAAACCATGGATCAGTGGCATAAATGCACATACCTACCAAATTTAATGTCTATGAGAAGGAAAAACTTCTACATTTTAGACATCATTGTCAGACATGATCAACAATGCTAGGGATTCACCTGTAATCCACAGAAAGTGAAAGTACACTTTTTATCTTTTTACCTTCAAATAAAAAAAAAAAAAAAAACCTTGAAATATATGTAATTAAGGGCCAGGATTCAATTTTCATGGTCTAGAAACAGGTTTTAATGATGGGAACTGCTTTTCCACAGTACTTCCTTGATAGAGCAAAACTCTACTAAATTTTCCTCCCAGATGTTTCCACAGTCATACACGGGTCATTTTCTTCATCCTTTACAGGAAATGGAAGCTACATTATGAGATCTAAAGCTGATTTAAATGTGATTATTTAACACAAAGCAGAAAGTGAAGTCACACCATGTATCAAGAAGCTGTAAATATGTGTCTTGCTACTCAAATTTGCGTTCCAAACCTAAGATCTGCCTGTCTCCCTCAAATCACCTTTAATTGTATAGAACTTAACTTTTTCTTCTTTTTTTTCTTTTTCTTTTTTTTTTTTTCTAATGTGTTGGCAGGGGAAAAAAGGGAAAGAATTAGCATTGCAGGATGACTGGATATTGCCTTTTAGATTCTGAAAACATCTTGCTCCTTCCCAAAGATATGAGACGAGAAGCACGTTTCCAAGATGCATGAAAGAGGATGAAAGCAACAAAACCAATTAAGCCACAGTTATTACAAATTCTATAGAAAGCTTTACGTAATCTTTCCATCCATGGTCCTTTTTGTCTTTTTCTCTGCATGGGAAATCTTGAAATTGACAAGACTTATACCAGAGGTATTTATTCTAGCTAGCACTTAATCAGTGCTCCTAGCTGCTACCATAAGACAAAAGGTAAATACCAGGTTACTCTCCAAGTAATTATTTAATACTTGTTGGTTACAGTTCCTCCTTAATCCCTGTAAGACATCCCTATAGCTGTCATTGAGCATTCAGAACAAGAGTATAATTGAACTGTGAAAGTTACGTCCATCTTCTCACGTTATACCACTCAGATGTGTGATATCTATTTGCCTTCAAATGGGATCTTATTAGTTCTCCCAGTATTCTTTTACAAATTCACATTCCTCTGTTTCTTTAGCGTGTTCACAAAGGCTTATATTTTCTTGCAGTTTTCTATTTTGATTCGGGGGTTCAGGTCTGAAAAACCTACTATGCAATAACTAAGCATATCAGCATTTTGTGTCATGCAAATACATTGTGTAACGTGATGTTCAGGCAGTCACTTATTCTGCGGCATTTTCTCTTTGGAATAATTGTGTTTTCCGTGAAAGACTAAGAGAGACAAACTATTTATAGCTTGTACCTTTGCAGCATCACCATAGTTTCGATAGAGTATACATCTTAAGAGCCTCAATATTTAAATGCATCTTCGATGAAGATGGTTTAGTAACGTGCTGCCCACTTCCACAACATGGGATAAAAGGCTATTAAAGTCACAGGCAAAAGAGTTTCTCATTGCAGCCTGTTAGACAGCATCGACACCTAGTCTGCCACAACCTGGTGCTAATGTGTGGCAATGCTGTGTCACCCAGTGCCTGGAAGGTGTGGTAGAAAACAAGCAACGTCACCAACTGGATGGGCTGTGAGGGGGAGGTCATGTAATGACTTCTCTAAGGACAGGAAACTGAGGTAGTCAAGAACAGGAAAATAAATGAGTGATGAAACTATTTTAAACTGTAGGTATCTCAGTTGGGAGAGACTGCCTTGTTCACACACAAGAGAAAAGTCAGCAAGAAACAGAGACTCTGGGTATGTAAGGAGCCACATCACAAATTAAAGAGAGAGATGTTACCCTCGTTAAGTTTGGGGGGAGATTTACACTGGGGAGGTGGAGAAGTGTAGACTGAATTCAAAACAGATCTCTTTCATTCCTCAGAACCAAAATTTTCCCCTGGAGCTTCATCCTCAAGCTAATAAAAGAGGGAGAGGAGGCTCAGCCCTTCTTGCATCTCCAGAGCACATAATTGATCGTGTTCTGCTATTTGGAGACATCTTCCAGCATCTCCCATCAGTCCACAGGGCTATGGCTTTCCTGGTTCTTGATAATACTGAGACAAAGAGAAAATGAGGTTATTGAAAATAACAAAGCTGGGGTTAGTCTCCATACAACTGCTGCTTCTCTGACCTTCCCTTCCATCTATTTCCTCTCCCAACTCTGCACTGTGAAGTGCTGACTCAGCCATAACCAAGTATTGTCTTGAGCAGTCAAAATGCTTTGGACAGAAAGAAGAGACAACTACAGGATTTTTTGCTTTTCTATTTTTCCTTAAAAACAAAGATACAAACCCAGAAAATGGCTGAACAGTCCCAATGAGTGGACAGAATGTTTTCTTCCTTGATTTTTTTGCTGCTCTTGTGGAAAACGACTTTTGTCATTTCTGTCTGGGTAAGGCTTAGCAGTAGTCGTAGACCTGTAACACTGTGGAAACTTCAACACATACTTTGCTCTCCTTGTTATGGTAATATTACTGAGATAAATGCAGATGTTTATAGTGTGTGAAGTCAAACGTGTAGAATATTTATTATCTATTTAACTGCCAAGAACTTGTATTACTTAACACTATACATGTATCATTTTGCATGTAATTTTTGTACTGTATGTAGGACCTGTTCTCAAATGGAGTAGCAATGTACACCAAAAGTGCCACCTCCTTCATTTTGCAGTTTCATATGAGAAATAAATTATTATTGTTCCTTTAGGAACCGCTTCAGTAATCAAAAGCCAAATGCCTTAATGTAAATTGAAATAAAGATGTTTTTGAATTGTTTGAGTAGCAACAGACATTTTCATGATTTATTCTGACATTATGTACTGTCAAACATCTCTTTTAATTCTTACTATTCTTCTCTTAAATTTCAGAAGAAAGAAGAATCCTTTCTAGTCTTACATGGTTTAACTCCTATTATGCTGGCAATTTTCAGTTAAGCTTTTTCTTTTTTCTTGTCTTGATTTTATTACCACTACCTAGAACAGATTTTAATTTTGTGTGTGTGTTGTTTTTTTTTTTTCTACAATCCATAGAACTCTGCAAAAAAAGACTTGAGATTAAAGACAGCATATTTTTAAAATAAACCCTCCTCAACAACATATCTAGTCAATTTATATTCATAGCTGTAAGTACTGAGGCATCGTATTCATCCATTTCTTTACAACATCATAGCTAATTTATTAGTGTTTACTCATTCTGTAAGAATATTTTCTAATTCTGCAAATTTGAGTTCTAAATTAAACAAGGCAATCACACCAGAGGCAGACAATGTAGGGATAAGATCAGGTATCTACCATGAATAAAGCAAAACCTGGAAACTGATAAAAAGAAAGCCAAATAGAAACTACAATTGTTTTCCATTTTAATGAGGTACTCCTAATGTGGAAAATTGTATTTTGCAATTCATTACAAAATATTCTACTTTTGCAGAGTTTTCTTTCAATGCTCATTTTGCATATGTTTTCAATACCTTCCATGTTAATTTGGCTCAAGATGCTTATTCTGAATGATAATATAACAAGAAGTAGATGTAAGCAAGTAATTACAGAAGCTGCATAAATGCTTCTCCAGCTGTAGGATCTAAGAACACTTTGTTGCTGAAAGTATGTAATGTGGCTGGTTCATAACGAGGACGATGAAGTACCATTTGCTGTTGTGAACATGCACTGTCTACAAAGAGTTTGGTCTGAGAGTGATCTGGCAGAATGCACACCGTTATGCCATACACTCACTAGTGCAGAAACACGTCCTGAATAGCTTAGAAAGCAGATATGCAATTAAGCTACCTTAGAAAAGGTAATAAATTGAGAACCTAGGTATAGCAGTTCGTTTAGTAAACCATTTATAAAAATAATTAATACAGAATTATCTTTCTACAGTCTGCTTTCCTAAAATCACCTCCCACTCCCTTCCTTGTTAAGTGCATGACATTTTGCAAATACCAATTTGCATTCCCAGAAATGGGAAAACCGAGTCCTAAATACACTTAAGAGTTTGATTTAACACACATTCATATTAGATGAGAGAAGATGGAAGGCAAAGCAAAGACGTAAAACTTTCAGACAGGATTCACAGCTCGGGATTTCCTGATCCCTGTTGCTTTGGGCTGAACTCTGATTTTTAGGCAGTAGTGACACAATCAGTCATTTCTTCATAATGAATGAAAAGTAGGTGATAGCTCTGATAAATCCTTATATTAGCTGCTTTTATCATCAGTCCCCTATTCTCCACTTGCCTTACAGATAGGACTGACCTCAGTGCTGCTGTTCTTCTGTCAGCAAGCAATTTCATTTTCCTGAGCAGCTGTTCAAAGAAGGGGCACTGCTGCAACCTCCGGAATCCTCCTGCCCCAGTGGGGCGAGGGAGGGAGGAAAAAGCAGTTCGGTTTGGGCAAAAGTGAGGAACTTGTGCTGAAACGAGGGAAATGGAGAAGAACGTAGATGCTCTACCAGGCCTTTGGAAGAAGTAAATGATGTTTTCCTCTGAAAGCAGTTTTGAAAAGGAAAAGCACCTCTGCTTAAATTTAAGAAATAAAAATCCACATTCATCCCTTTGTGAATTCCTACTTTTTTCCTGGTCATTTCCTTGGCATAAATGTGTCATGTGGGAGACTAAAAAGCTGTGAAAGATTCTTGCTTGCTTTGATGAAAGAACCAGGTTTTTAGATAGCTGCTGCAATCTGTCTTTGTGGAAGAAACTGTTGATGGCACTGTTTTTTTACAGGTCCCCTTGGGTGGTAAGCTGTGATTTATACAAAAACGCTGCACTGATTGCCAGGATAAAGAAAGCAGTGGAGGACAAATGGCAACACATATGGTCAGACTTCTTCCTGTAAGTTGCAGGAGCCTCACTTCACAGAACACGTAGGAAATAAAACCAAATCTATTTACATTTGTAAGATAAGGAAAACGTTAGAAGATACGTGCAGAAATTTGAACACGTGAGTTTTTTAACCGATTATGTGAATTAAAGAACTGGTTACATATTTCTAGGTCTTGAGAAACCTCTGTGCCTTTTTACTGCTTTTTATGCCAGATAAACATGGCAGATATTGCAGCATCTTAGTGCAATTCACAGGGACCTGCTCCTCTCCAACATTGATCTTCACTGCAAAATTTCTCCATTAATGTTCTTAAAATGGAATTAAGCTGAAATGTATTACCGAAACAAATTCTGGAGAAACCTTCTGCTCTAGCCGAGCTCATTCCAAACATCACTAGGTCTGACAGATATGAAGAGTGAACCTACAATCAAAGCTTGTGTCATTTGTCTCTTTATTCTCTTATTTACTCTCTACACTTGTGCCTGCTCTAACCTTCTTCCTCCTACCGTGTTTCTACTTACTCCGATTTCTCATTTCTTGCAGAGAGGTCAGACCGGCAGGTGCCTTGCAAAATAGCTGTCAACCTACTTTACGCTTTGTCCTCCAGAAGTGGCCCTGACCACAGTCGGGACCAGAGCATCTTCTCCCATTCCTGGCCTCTAGCATTGTATTTCAAGCTACATGAGGGGTCTGATCTCCCAGTTGGCAACCCTATTGTAGTGCTGGCTATATTTTAGTGTTTGAAAGGAAAAAGCCTCCCTGCTTTAACACCTCCTATTATCTCAGTAAAGTGATGTTTAAATAACTGAACTGGCTTCAATGAACTGTAGTTGCCATTTTCCTGCTTCTTAGTGAGCTAAAATGGAGATAATTATGAAGTGGATGAGCAGGTTTAATGAAAGCCAGTTTCTTTTGGTATATTCCTGAAGCAGCAATCATCATCTGTTTGGCTTTTGAAGAGCAACAATTATAATCACTTAAAATCCCAAGGGGAACAAAAATAGAACTTAGATTAGCATATAAAATATACAGCTGGATTGGGCAAGCCTATAAAAATCTGGGAAAATCATTCTAATTTGAAAGCTATTCAAAATCACAAGCAAAATTAGTTCAAGAGTATTTTACATGTTTCTTCCTTTCTTTTCCTTTTCCAAGTAGCAACATAACAACATTCATAGGATTTTCCTAAAACATGGAAATGAAAGCCCAGTGCCAAGAAAGAACTAGGTAAAAATAGGCTAAAGGTGTATTTTCAAAATAACAGGTAAACTTAGGTATTGTAACAGCATCTTTAGCAGTTATTAATCTCCCAAAGCTCCGAAATAACTGTATTGCAAAGCCATGTGCTATACTCCAGAGCTGAAAAATAAAAATATTGCTGAGACAGATAGTTAAACATTCCAGACAACTTTATCAGACAATTGTGCAATGATAATACATAAAGGAAACTAACAACAGACAGTACAGTAAGTTGCAAACAATGACACTAGCTCTGCAGCATAAAAACACTGAAGGTTTCAGTGATCATTTTAGACGGTCATTTTTATAGTTAACACAAATTCAGCAATGAGTAAAGAAAACTGTTCTGATTATGCTGCAATGTCCACATTTCAAACTGCTACCTAATAATCTGAGCTTCTGGAAATAAATCTTCATTTCAGTAAACTGTGAACTCAAAAGATGGAATTACCCTTTTTAATACTACTTAATATGTAGTACTTTTAGTAATTTTGACTTGAAATATTAAGTGTACTTATCCTCATTTAAGGGTAAATAAGACAGTATGCAGCTGCAGGAATGAGATTCCAAAGAAACCAACTTCTTCCAGAAATTTTTTGTGGACTAGAACATAAGGAATTTGGATTGCCTACTATTTATAATACCAAAAAAAACCCTGCAAGCAGATATTATCAGTACATTAACTATCTCCTAAAAAGACAGTCTTGCAAACTCAAGTTTATATGGTAGGGTCTGATTTTCATGCCTAAGGTTCTCTAGTATAAAATATATTGTTTGCCTTTGGTTGGAAGGTACTACATGTTTAGACATTTTGATACCAAAACTAAGAAGGTCTTGAAGGCACAAGTGCTATTTCCATAAGGATACCTCTGAAATCATAATTTAAAAAATCAAAACTAAAGATGGCAAGATTTAGCTTCTGCTACATTGTACACAAAAATATTTAAAGATGACCTGTGAAACTCCTGAATAAATGTATTTTTCTGCATTGCTGAGCCCTGTGATGAGCATCTTCAAGCAAATGTCTGCCCTTCCTCCCTCCTCCACTACAATTTCCCATTCTCTTCCTTTCATTATCAATCTCAATTTCAAATATTTTTTATTGTTCCACTATCCTCAAATAGATACTTGTTTTTATACGGTACTGTGACTGAGTAAGCATTTCTTCAGAAGCCTGAACTTCCTGAACGCTGTGTTGAGGCCAAAAATTACAGCACGCTTACTCATCCTCTCTCTTGCTTTAAGGTAATACCAGCGAAGGCCCAGCAGGTCTTTTTGACAGCCTTCCCAAGCCATCTGTTTCATATTCTGCATGCTTTGAACAACATAGTGTACCATGGGATGCAAAAACCCATCATGGCATATTCAGTTTTTAATGTGGAATCCAATGGTCACTTGTTTTTAAAGAAATCATAATTGAAGGTGAGACACTAGTCAGGGAACTTCTTTTGCTCTTGCTTCTTCCTCCCCCTGCCAAAAAAAAAAAAAAAAAGGCCCTGTAAAAAGGCATCTGGATTTAGTATCCCAGACTGCTCTAATGAATGTTGCACAACTAGAGAGACAAAATGAACTCAAGAGGCATTAACACCTTCATGTAAGAATCAAAACCTCGACTTACTGGTAAATATTGGCTAAAACTAGCATCCTGTGGTCCCTGGGCCTCAATGCCCACTCCGGCACTCTGTTTATAAACTATCACTTCTGCAGATTGCCTGCACGGTCAGCGGGGCTGCCGGAACAGGGAAGCGTGGGCTCGGGCCTGGAGGGAACAACCAGCGCTACCTCAGGCCACCCTGACCCCAGCAGCTATGACACAACGTAGAAAATGTAGTCACTGAAGCTGGAAAACACTTTATTCAGGTTAAATGGTTCTGCAGAGGGGAAAAAAAAAAAAAGGTGTTTGAAATTGGAATATTTATAGATTTGTCCCTAGCTGGGGCTGCATGCAGCCATACCTCTTGACACCCATAATGACACTAAGTATTTAGACCTCATACTTTAAAAAAAAAAAAAAAGAGTTCTCAGAAATATGCCGATTTTGCACATCTGTGGCCATAGATGACTTCGTAGATTTCATTTTTGGAAGAGAAATAAGTCTTAAGTCCCAGAGTGAACATAAGCATCAGGTGAAGAGAGGAAGGGAGTTGAGTTTTCCGCATAATCCTGAGAAAAGCACAGGGATCAGCACCACAACCCTACCAAAAGACCGAGCCATACCCTTTTCATTTCACAGAAACAACTTTTCCAGCCATAAAAACTACTTACTGTCCCCTCAGTAGAATAACACCCTGGTCATGTTAACCCCTATTTTTGTAACTGTAATTTCGAACAAACACAGCTCTATTTCTGTGAAAGTAGGCTAGCCTGACATTTTTGTCACTGGGTCACCCAACAACACCCAGGGCAAGCAATACAACTTGTGAAGCCAAATTTCAAGAAAAACACAGCTTTGATGAATTACACTCTCTGCTGCCAAAATGCTTCAGTTTCAACACAGATTCTTCTTCACAGATAATTATGTACATTTTCTTCTAATGCCAGAGGTCTCTGAATGCCTGGAATCTGAAGGACTGACCTTGATATCACGAATACATAAAAAAGCAAAAGCTTGGTTTTTTAAGCATTGAGGTTTTAAAAGACTTAGTGACTTTTGCACTTCTATAATGTTTAAAGAAATTTAATTCCACGGACTAGGCAAAATTAAAAATGTGTAGTTCTCTGCCATAAATGAGGCATTTGTATCCATGCAGGTGTATCTGCCAATATCCTGTTATAAATATAGAACAGAAGCAGATTTGGGACACCTAACAGTATTGTTAGGAGCATCAAAGATATATGCCTTTCTCTAAGAGTACTTATACAGCTTCTTGACTTTACAGGCATGCAGAGTTATTTGCAGGATTTGGGTCAACAGCTTTCCTTACATGAACTACCAAACATTCAAGTCAGGAAGATTAACTAGCTTTAATAATATTTGTCCAAAAAGACCCACACAGCTTCTGAACAAAGCAGTATGGGTTTTTTATTTTTTATTTTTCCACACGTAAAATCTTAGATGGCGGAAGACTTAAGCATGCAATTGACTCAGCTCAAAATTTGTAAGGTGCGGCAGTGACTTGCTGAATTAGGCTGAGATCAGTTCTTAAATGATTCTCACACTTCTGACTAACAGACATCTGCATTATTTGAAGGTGGAAACTCTGCAATAACTGCCATCTTATTTTTTCATTACTTCCAATTTGTTCTGTAAAAACATGCAAAACAGTCTCATTTAGAACTTTGATTCCCAAAATTTCAAACTCAGTTTTCTAAGGAGGAGAATCATTACTGAAAATCAGTAGTTGAACCAGGAAGTAGTTCAATATGAAATCATGCTTTGATTCTATATAAGTCTGCAAACCATAAACTTGAGAAGTATCCAGACCTGATAAAGTCATAAAATACTTTGGCAGACAGGAAAGCATTTGAATTGTGCTTATTTGATAGGAATATTTTTCTATACAATCATTTTGCAGTAATAACCCTTCAAGATAAAAGAAATGAATAATTATATTAAGGTGCTATACCAAGAGGTGCTTGTTACCTTGTTTTTAAAGTGTCTTAATTATGAAACTATTAATGTAATTAACTTTTTTTTTTATTCTAACAGAATAAACATCCCATGCCTTCTGTGCATTTTTAGCTCTTGATATCTAGCAACTGACAGGGACTTTCACACCTTTTAGGTGGTTTTATAAGGAAATAATCTTAAAGCATCATTCAGAAACTCATGAGGAAGCAGAAGAGAGTGCCCAGGAAGCTCCAATCTCCTTTACTTTAAATTTTCAAGAAATCTTTACTATTTGATGCAGTTCTGGTACTTTTGCTGTTACACTTCAATTTGAATTCTCATTTTTCACACTATGGCTGGACTTTGAAGTAAGAAAGTGTCATATTCACACAGACTGGAAGAATTTAAACTCATTTCCTACTCGTTTGCTGTAAGGTGTTTCCCACCCCTTGTAATTTCACACAGAAGTCTCCATGTCTGTTCTGCTCACAGTCACTGCTCTGATTTTCAGTAACACATTCATCACAACATTCATCCATGTATTCTTCAGGAAGGCAAAATACACAATGTGTTTGCATGAGCACGCAGATTTTTTTTTTCCACAGAGGAACACAAAGCTTTTCCTCTGCTATCATCTACCAAGACTATCAGATTCTTAGTCACTGCCAAGCAAGATAGTTTTATCAAATCTTGCATCTCTAAATCTTCCAGTTTTCTTGGCTGTCAAAGCCTTTTATTAGCAGTTCGTAAATTTGATCTACTGTATTCTTAGCTTTTTTTGAGGTTTTTTTTTTAATATCTGGTGTCACTAATGAATAGCTTGTGACATCTCCACAACCAGATGCAGACAAGGGTATATGAAAGTAAGCTCTGTGCCACCACACTGCAGCCGAACGGGTGGGCTCTGGGCAGGGGGCACAACAGGGCTGTGTAACTGGGGGGCGCGGCTGCTGCCACAGAGGCTGAGTGCCTCTGTTTGAGAGGCGATGAGAAAACAGACTGATGGGCACAGGTAAACCTGTGTACTCACTACCCATGAAGTTAATGGCATTTGTGGAGGGTATTGGCAAGAAAAGTCAGTGCCCTTCTAGTTAGGGGACCTTCCTGAGAAATTAGACTCCAAAATTATAAATACATCTAGCACTTACATTCTGTGTGGTTGCTATAAAAGGAAAATAGTAATACATGTGGTGGATCCAGTTTCCTTGGAGAAACAGACTTTCTGATAGCAAAAAAACCCAACCTAGCTACAGAAATATGTGTACAGTTTACCACCTGCAGTGTCTCAGAATGGTTCAGCTACCTGCAGCCAGCACAGGGTCAAACTCTGCTGAAATTACTGCCCTAACGAATATTAAACTGAATGTACTCATATACTTATATTTTACAGATTACTGAGCTCTTCAGAGGAAGATTAATATTTTTAAAAAGAAAATGAGACAGTTTGAGGTAAGCTAATTCTGGAATACCTTCTTGTTCATCTAGCTGTACTCGCGGGAAATATTAACCTAAACATTTCTGCCTTTGGAAAAAAAAAAAAAAAAAAAAAAAAAAAAAAAAAAAAAAAAAAAGAAAGAAAGAAATAAAATAAATTCAGAAAACGAGCGCAGCGTGAGCGGCAGCTGCCTGCAGAGCCGGGGGGAGGGCGGCCGCTCCCCCTCCGCCGCGCCCGGGGCTCGGCGTCCCATCCGGTTGCCTGGGATTCTCCTCACTAGAGTGGAATGAGCTGCCTGTATCCGACTCCTCTAGGGATTTTCGCCCCTTCCCCTCATTTTCCCCCCATTTTCCCCCGTGCAACCAGTTTGGTGCCACCGCATCACCAGCGGCGCCCCTTTTCGCGCCTCTGGGTGCCCTGGCCTTTGCCTAAAAGCTGTTCCTCTCCTCTGCCCCTGCAGCTGGAGATGGGGAGGTGTGACACCATCAGTTCGGTGAGTCTTGTCCAAAATGTGCCTCCAGGAAGGCACTGCTTCTGCAGTTTGGGAAGGAGGGGAAAAACTTTTTCTCCCAAAGAGTGGTCGGGCACTGGAATGGCCTGCCCAGGGAGGTGGTGGAGTCGCCGTCCCTGGCAGTGTTCCAGAGGCGGCTTGATGAGGAGCTACAAGATATGGTTTAGTAGCTCTGGCAGCAATGGTAGTGGGAAGACGGTTGGACTAGATGATCTCATAGGTCCCATCCAACCATGTGATTCTATGATTCTATGAAATACCATGTGGCATGTTGGCAGTCAACATGCACATCCACACATCGACTGTTAAGTTGGTTGAGCCACTTTGGATGAATCAACCCAAAAAGAGCTGAGCGTGCAAGGGGCAGCGACTGTGGAGATCTAAGAACTGCTTTGCTCTGTGGTGGCCTGGCGGTTATGAGGTTCATCTCCTTGTCTGAAATGAATATTTCCTAGGTTTCCATTTTGTTTTTCCAGCTGCCCAAATACTGTCTGAGACCTTCAGCATAAGGCTTCTCAGAATGGAGATGCCTTGGCCACTCCAGAGGCTCATTTTAATCTGTCCTGGTGCAGAGGACACAGAGCTCCATAACCCTACTCCTTGCTTTTATCCAACCTCTTCTCGACCTGATCCTTCACAACAGGCAACTGATGCTGCTGATGCTGCCCATCTGACACCTGATGCTGTACCAGTTGCAGAACTTGCCTAGGAAATGGGAGGGATTCAGGAACGAATTTCTCAACTTGAGATACTCAAAGGCACATCTTCCAACTCCCACCATGACTAGAAAATTTTCCAGGAGTAGGAACTACCTACCTTTTTGTTAAAGCTCCGCCAGTGTGTTGTGAGGACTTAAAGATTCAGTAGATTAAAAGATGAGAAAAAAGAGAGAGTGTAACTACATCTGTTAGCACACATAGGACAAGAGTTATTTCTGATCTCTAACCTCACGGTTATTCCGAGAAATTTTCCACCATAGGATTAATATTCAGTGCTAATTTCTGAACTACTCTACTGAAGCATTTGTCCTCATGTGCCGTTTAGGGACCTTGTGTACTCTAGGTTTTGTACTGTGAAGGCATATGGCTGCAGTGCTGCAAAGGCATATCATAGAGTATCTAATTCTTACATATTTAAAATTCTTGAAAGTCCTTTATTTGCCTTATCTCATCTTTTTTTTTCTATTGTTTCCTTGCCTATGAGAAGCACCATTAATATACTGTTACTAACATTGCTGAGATGCTTGTACCTACTGAAGAACATTAAAGGACAGTCAGTGTATATTAGCTGCATTTCTCTCTGTCTGAGATGAAGAGCAGAATACACAAAAAATTCACAAACATTTTGTTTCCAGAAACAATGCACACTGAATGCATACTTAAAAAATAGCACTATTCTCATCCGTAAAAATATATACAATAGGCTGACTCTATGACAACCATGTCTGAGAGCTTGGGTTTTGGACCCCAGCTGTGCCAGAGAAACTGGGAGATTAGAGCTGAGTTTAATGTTTTCCTGGCAATTCGTTACGCTGTCTCCACCGGAACCTGTATTTGTGGATAGAGAGGTGAAGGCTCATGTTTGGAGCGAGGACCGTTCCACCCATAGCATGTCTGCTCCCACAGGTCTGGAGACCCAGTGGGTGATGATGAGGGATGATAACTTGTCGTTAAATGTCAGGAAGAACAAAGCCCTCAACAAAGTCCCTAAGCATTTGGCCGTTACACAATTGTGTTCAGTGTTTGTACAGGGATGTGGGAAAGAACGGAATAGTTTGTGATGGAAGAAACTATAAAAGTCAGAAAAAAATGGAGTTTCCCTTAAGCACTACTTCCCTTTTTATTTTCTTATTTAGTTGCTCCAAAAGACCCCTAGGCAAGAGTCCTGCAGTACTCGCAAAGACAACTGATTTTTGGAAGTCATATCCTTCTCTGCCTATTTCATAATGCCTGTATTCCCTGTTCAGCTTTTACAAATACTCTGCTTCATTAATGGTATGTTCTGTTAGCTACTGAAGTCAAAGAAGGGATTACTATACCCTGCAGTGGGAACCGAATTGAATAGAACTTATTTTCTGTAGTCTGCTCTTAGATACTTCTGTTATTTCTACTCTGTTTTCTTTGTTTGTCCAGTTTTAAGTTACTGAGAAAAAAAATTAATTAATATAGAACATTAGAGCAGATGGTAACTAGTTTCCTTTGGTTAGCCTACAGATGTATTGAAATATATATTTGAGAATAAAATTGATCAGGTAATATACCACCATGTTGATTGCCATGGATCACCTAACTTAATGACTGAGAGCTTTTTTGTTCAGGTAGCTGAACTTGAATGAAGTACAGATGTAAAGTTTCAGCTCTTAGGCCATCACCATGTCTGATTATGAGACATTTGAAAGCCAAAATTCTTCTAATAAAACTGCATCTCCTGTTTGGATAGCTATCTTTACTGTGTCAGCAGATTTTATGCTCTCACAATCTGTGCTTTTAGGTCGATGTTATTTATGTAACATATGACAAACAAAGAACAATTAGTTTCTCATTAGCTGCTAGGCAAATGTCATGCTCTCAGATTTTAATCAGCCAATGCAAATATAATCAAAATATAATCTATTTGCTACATTCTTCTCATTATATCCTCTAGGATAATGGCTAATATTTTTCATTTCAGTTCATGTGTGTGAACTTATTTTTAGATCTAACTTACTGAGTATCTATTGGTTGCATAAATACTCAAGTGTTTTATTTTATTAATAGCATTATGAAAATAAATATAGGCTTCATTGTTCAGTGTGGATTTGGGTGAAAACATGTCTTCATTCTGGGCTCTGGAAAGTGAATATTAATAAATTATAGATGTTTATCCTTGGTTTTCTGCCAAGATGAGATGGCTTAGGCTTTCTGCTCTGTGCATCTCCTGGCGTGCGAAGCGACTTTGCTCTACCGTCCCCAGTGTAGCTGAACTGTCTCCTTCAGTTATAGCCACACATGTGGCAGAAAAGAACGGGAATCTCCTAACTGAAAAGACAGGAGCTGGCTTGTTTCTTTATGTCTTTCATTTTGGGATTCTGT
The DNA here is from genome assembly GCA_009806455.1 of Tetrax tetrax. Taxonomy (NCBI): domain Eukaryota; kingdom Metazoa; phylum Chordata; class Aves; order Otidiformes; family Otididae; genus Tetrax; species Tetrax tetrax. The sequence continues at coordinate 130,949 of WHYT01015606.1, read as the reverse complement.
ATAAGCAGTTTCAAATTTTCTGTTCTGCCCTGGAGCCTGGAGATATTTAGGTACCATCTGGAAAGCAGAGTCAGGATAAAGTATGTAAATTTTGTCTATTAATAGAGTAATGTCTTCTCGTTCTAAATACAGAAGTACTCAACCTTTAGTAGTAGGAGATACATCTTGTCATCAAACAGTACCACAGAGAGCCACAAAATCATTGCATTGTGGCATCTTGGCATCTTGGCTAATGATGCATCAGCATTATCAGTCGTCATAACTTATTTGCTCTGTTTACTGATACAGAAGCAGCATCTCTTGGTTTCCATTCCTTCCACTCCACGCCCAGTTGCAAAAGGCAGTGAGAGATTTACCTCACTTCATGTCCTCATGATGGTTAGCGAGATGCCATCTTTCCTCTCGGTCTTCCCAGCAAAGGTATTTGACTTCTCTCTGTTCTGTGATGTTATGACTGCTACTGTTGTGAACCTCCACTTCTTCAAACTTAGTTATTCCAGGAAACATAGGAGAAAAATTATGCCAGCAACTCTTTTACGGAAGGTTGTACCTATTTTCTCTAGGGAGCACCTGGATAGGAAGTGTGTTAATTTTCAATTTGTTCCTTTCAGCTGTTGCTCTGTCTCAGTCCTCCGCAGCCATCCTTGCAGGTTTTGCCTTCAGTGAGGACATAAAAAGAACTCCACTGAATGTGAAAACATGGGAACCAACATGAAAATGTAGTTTAAAAGTCAACAAAGTATGAACCCAACAAGAAATTGTCACTCAGAAAGTGAATAGACAGACTTGAGAATTCTGAAGAGAGACCATCTAGCTGATGGCTGATAAAATGTCTGCACATCCAAATTTGAAGGGCTGCATTATTTATCCATTGTAACAATTAACAAGAAGTGTATAAATCACACCACTACATCTGAGAAATAAATTTGCCTTTATTTCTCCTCTCCTTCCACTCCCCATCCATTAGAAAAAGACCTATGGGAATGCTTTTCATCTTAATGAGAAATATCTGTATGTGGTTCACTCCTTTTTATCTAGCTGCATGGCAAAGAGCTTTTTCTTTCTTTCAGGAATCTCTTAAGCCACTCTGGAGACTGGTAACTGAAGAGAAGTGGAAGCAGGCTCATTACAAGGACTACAGTTAGATGCGTGCATTAATGCATGTGCAGTCATCACCAGGAGACTCTGTGGTTGCTGGAGGAAATTCACCCTCTTTTTCACACTGACTTGATGTCATCTTAGGCAGAATGTGTGCTTCCATTATTTTCTTTTGAACAAGATAAACTTACAAACATTTTGATGAAATATGGATATTTGGAAGACATGTCCCTACCTTTAGGGAAGAAAGATTTAAAGACAGATAAGTGGATCATAGAATTGTAGAATAGTTTGGGCTGGAAGAGACCTTTAAAGGTCATCTGGTCCAGCCCCCATGCAAGGAGCAGGAAAATCTTCAACCAGATCAGGATGCTCAGAGCCCCGTCCAACCTTGGCTTGAGTGTTTCCAGGGATGGGGCATCCACCATCTCTCTGGGCAACCTGTGCCAGTGTTCCGCCACTCTCATTGTAAACAAATTTTCCTTATGTCCAGTCTGAATTTCTTCTGCTATTTTAAAACCATTACCCATTGTCCTATCACAACAGGCCCTGCTAAAGGGTTTCTTCCCGTCTTTCTTATAAGCTCCCTTTAGGTACTGGAAGGCTGCTCTAAGGTCTCCCCGGAGCCTTCTCTTTGCCAGGCTGAACAACCCCAACTCTCTCAACCAGTCCTCATAGGAGAGGTGCTCCAGCCCTCTCATCATTTTTGTGGCCCTTCTCTGAACTTGCTCCAAGAGGTCCACATCCTTCTTATGTTGGGGGCTCCAGAACTGGATGCAGTACTGCGGGTGGGGTTTCCTGAGAACAGAGAAGAGGGGCGGAATCACCTCCCTCAACCTGCTGGCCACGCTCCTCTTGATTCAGCCCAGGATGTGGTTGGCTTTCTGGGCTGCAAGTGCACATTGCTGGCTCATGTTGAGCTTTTCATGAACCAAGTCCCCCAACTCCTTCTCCTCAGAGCTGCTCTCAATCCATTCTCCACCCAGCCTGTATGTGTGCTTGGGATTGCCCTGACCCATGTGCAAGACCTTGCACTTGGCCTGGTTGAACTTCATGAGGTTCTCACAGGCCCACCTCTCCAGCCTGTCAAGGTCCCTCTGGATGGCATCCCTCCCCTCCAGTGTGTCAACTGCACCACACAGCTTGGTGTCACTGGTGAACGTGCTGAGGGTGCACTCCATCCCATGTCACCGACAAAGATGTTGAACAGAGCCGATCCCAATACGGAACCCTGAGTAACATCACTCATCACTAGTCTTTACTTGGACACTGAGCTGTTGACTACAACTCTTTGAGTGTGGCCATCCAGGCAATTCCTTATCCACTGAGTGGTCTGTCCATCAAAACCGTATCTGTCCAGTTTAGAGACAAGGATGTCATGCGGGACAGCATCAAATGCTTTGCACGAGTCTGAGTAGCTGAGGCCAGTTGCTCTTCTCTTATCCACCAACACTGTAAATCCATCCTAGAAGGCCATCTAATTGATCTGACACGATTTGCCCTTAGTGAAGCCATGTTGGCTGTCACCAATCACCTTCTTGCATTCCATGTGCTTTAGCATAATTTCCAGGAGGATCTGCTCCTTGATCTTGACAGGAACAGAGGTGAGACTGACTGTCCTGTAATTCCCGTGATCTTCCTTGTTACCCCTTTTAAGAATGGTGTTATATTTCCCCTTTTCCAGCAGTGGGAACTCCCATGAATTCTCACACATGGTGGACAGTGGCTTGGCAATTTCATCCACAAGTTTCCTCTAGACTCATGAATGCATCTCATCAGGTCCCATGGACTTCTGCACGTTCCATTTCTTTAAATGAAACAACACATCTGTTTTATTTTGGTAACACAGTTCAAGTGATTTGTTTCTAATGCAAAGTTCCTCTCACTCAAACATTTTAGAATGAATTTAGTTCACCGTCTTCCTGGTCTTGTGAGATAAGTGCATTTTTACCATACAGTTTACAAATAGGTAAAGTGAGTCAAAATCAATGAGAAATTCTATTTCCATCATCACTAGAATTACTGTACGGAAACCTGAAAATCTGAAAAACAGTTTCATGTGATTTTACTACGTACTTGAAAAATGTGATGCATCAGGTCTTTGCAGCTGTAGTGTATTTTAAGCACAAATTCTCTTTTCCCTCCATGTCAGCTCCTGTCACTGATTCAAATATGTGTTGGGCATAATTAAAGGCACAGAAAATAGAGAAAAAGAAACAAATTATATACAGGCCCCAGTAATGGCACAGTTGTTAAATTAGCTAGTGAATTGCATGATGGAAGTTCCTACCAAAGGTAAATACCAGGTGCAGAATTGTATGTATACAAACCTTTCTATCTTATGTGTTTTATTACTAAGTAATCGACTTCTAATATGTGTAGAAGTCTTTGATGTAGCATCAGAAAAGACTACCACTAGGATTAAAGGCTCCTAATATTCTTCTGAAAACATTACACTTAGACTAAGTGTATTTAAAATTTCTATGATTTTAGTGGTTCAACTTAATTTGGTGATTTGGTTTGCCAGAGAGTACTTTGCTGAAGTCAGGCTTTAGAACACACTCTACCTTCATTGACCAGGCTTTTGAGGAGCAGGAAACTAAGAAGGATGTAAACAGATTGTACGGGTATATGTTGTGGATTTGCTGTGCAGGATGTTTTCATGTTGGAACAGACATTCATACAGAGTCGAAAGAGTGCATGCAATGCACTTCTGGTCATGTGCCACATGGAAATCTGTTTCGCTATCCCTTCAGCTTTAGCTTCACTGTATCTTGGTACAAGATGATTGGTGGCAGGAAGAGCTTGTGTGAACCCACGGCCTCACAAGCTGTTGGCAAACCCTCACTGACTGTCACAGGGCCAAGATTTCCCTTTGCGTTTCAGACCACAGTACACTTGGTTTGAGAGTGCAAGTGAATTCCTGCAAGGAACGCAGCACAAAACAGGCAGTGCTGGGTTTTGTGTGAGAGTCTGGCTGCAGCAGGACTTTACAGCCAAGCAGTAATCTTGTGAGTAATTTGGTGAATGGTTACAAAGCATGAAGGATCAATAATAAGAGCTATTAATTTCCATTCTCCCCTCAGACCCCAAGTCTGTGATTATATTTAATTCAGAAATCATATTTTCAGGTAAAACAGAAAGGAAGGAAAGTCAATTTTTTCTCTGTAGACGACAAGAATAACTTCCTAAGCCTGAATGAGTAACAAAACTCAGAAAACACTCTTCACAGCAGGCTGGAAAAGTAGCTTAATTTGGAAGACAATGAGCTTGCCATGTATACATAGGAGGTCTCATTCACTAACTCCTTGTGGTTTTGTGTTAACATAAATAAATACTGTACTGTTGCCTCCAGACCAAATTTTTCTCTTCCACTTCAGATCAATGGCCCAATGGTGCTTCAGCACTCTGACTGTGTAGTTTGGTATTCCTAAAATATGGAACTTTTATGTATCCGGAATTCTCTTATTTTTCTTCTTCTTTCCTATAACGCTTTTTTTTTTTTTTTTTAAATAATTAATAGATACTCTAAATTATTTAGATTGGGCACATGTAATGGAATTGGTAATACACAATTCAAAACAATTAAATTTCCATTAAAAAGCCACAGACCTTTTATGAGACTTTTGTATGAGCATTTAGCTTTGTAAAGAGCATGAAAATGTAGCTTTCACTAGCATTCTTCTTGGAATTGAATTAATTATTTTTAGCTGTTACTGGTTTCTTACAATCATGTTCCCCAAGCTGTTCCCATCCTTGTAAGGGCCACAGGGATCTGCCTGAAATCAGCATTTACTCAGAGGTGCCAGCGTATCAGTGAGTCAGACAGATGCCTAAGCAAACATAAGAATCAGAAATACAATATGACTTAGTTATATTGTGATCATCGCATCATGTTTGGATCATTGCATGGAATCAGTACTCTCCTGTGAATTTACCCCTCTCATACGTGTTGGATATAGAATCTCTCATTGTCGGTGTATAAACCTAGGTGAGATCCACGAAACACAGAACCACTGTGGGCATTACAGTGCAGTGACTTGTGAGGACAGGTGTGCCACTGCTGATGTCGGAAATGCTACCGGCTCTAACTGTGTCTCCTACTTCAGACATATGAAAGGTCTTCAAAATGAAAGAGAGATGCAAAAGCCTTAACTAGGGAAAATATTTGTGTGCATATTTTTAAGACACATGGAACAAGTTTCCCTAAACTAAGATAAGACGCAACTGAAAACCTTCATATACACTTAGTAAAAACAAAGCTAAAGACAATAATCTTTCTTTGGCTAGCAATTATTTGGGTTTGCATATTTTTGTAGTACACCATAAGGTTGCATTGTATGTGGGTGGCACAATTAAATCACTGCCTATACAAACACGCAGGATGAGTGATGTGTTGAAAACATTCTGGTTATTCCAAATACCCCACCAAACATGGCAGTGACAACAGGACTAGTGTTGAAATGGAAACAATAGATCACTATAACAGCATTTAAATATTGAATATTGTTCCAGGAATAGTGAGAGCTAAAAGGAAAAAAAAAAGAGGTAAAAAACATTAACTATCAAACAATAGGTAATTTCAGTGGTGCAGGTCGTATAATTTGGAAGAAAAATGATACATTCTTGACTTTTCCAATGTGGACCTTTCATAGGCAATTTGCAACTCCTTCTTCCTAATAAATGTTATTTGCTCAGTTTCTTCACTGGAGAAATTTTATGTAACTCATGAATATTTATAACTCTCAATAAGAAAAATGTTACGTGACATATACAAGATTTTCCAATTTTGTAAACATTCTGGCAGTTTTACATAGAAGTAATATCTGTTTTCTCTGATGGATGAAGTTATTTTGTAATTTACCATTTGCAGCTCCTGACCATTTGAGAACATGTAAGAGGTTCCACTTTCTAACTTCAATTAAAATGAAATTAAGCTGTTGCTAGTGGTTTTGAAATTCCAGTAGTGACGGTGTGAGCCTCCATATGTGCCCGTTAGGTTTAGTGCAATCAATAATTAAGGTTAGAATTTGGTTTTGACATAAATTATATGCAAATAGCACTGTAATAATTTTGTTACCTTCTCTACTGACCATGATTCTGCTATCTCCTAGGCAAGAGACATCACTGCCAGTTTGTTGGGAAGTATGTACAAGAGAGTCACTTCCATTTCTGCTGCATAATCCAAATCCCTCTTTCTCATGTGTTTTGCCAAGGGGAAATTAAAAGGATCATGGTAGGGTGTAGCTAGTGACACCATCCCTGATTTGTATCTGTTGCTGCAGAAACAGTCTAAATGGCGTTCCATTCTTAAATCTGAATATCTGAATATTTCTCCAGTCAGATTCTGTTAGTACATAAAGGATGATAAAAGTGCATTTTGGTAGGAAATCTGAGAGAATATGATTTAAAGAGATGGTATCAGCTAAAAGAAAATACAAAAATGTTTCGGAAGGAAGCACACTAAATGTTGTCCCACAGTGGTAGAACATCTTAATGGCTTTCGCATACCTTAGCTACCAGTCAATGTTTTCATGATCTTCTGCTTCACCTGAATGTATGCTCTGCTTTCCCAGATTGGTTCATATGATTAATTGTATATGTAATAACATAATGTCACATTGGAAAAAGGTATTTGATATATTCATAGAATCATAGAATCACATGGTTGGATGCGACCTATGAGATCATCTAGTCCAACCGTCTTCCCACTACCATTGCTGCCAGAGCTACTAAACCATATCTTGTAGCTCCTCATCAAGCCGCCTCTTGAACACTGCCAGGGACGGCGACTCCACCACCTCCCTGGGCAGGCCATTCCAGTGCCTGACCACTCTTTGTGAGAAAAAGTTTTTCCTCCCGTCCAACCTAAACCTCCTCTGGTACAACTTGTGGCCATTTCCTCGGGTCCTGCTTGTTGCCTGGGAGAAGAGACCAAACCCCTGCTCATCACAACCTGCCTTCAGGAAGTTATAGAGTGCAATGAGATCTCCCCTGAGCCTCCTCTTCTCCAGACTAAACAATCCCAACTCTCTCAGCCGCTCCTCATAAGACTTGTGCTCCAGACCCCTCACCAGCTTTGTTGCCCTTCTCTATTCTTTCGCTGCATGTTTGGAATGTAGATAATAAAAAAGAAATCCTAAATTTTTTTACAAGTTTGAAATAAACAGCCACTAACAGTATCAGAAATCATTTAACAATGTCAGTGGAAAGATGCAGGCTGAATTTTGGAATTCTTGTATTCTCATAAACCTATTAATTTTCCAGTTCTGCTAAGAAATCTTAAAGCGAAACAGAACAGGACCAAATCCATGAGTAAGTAGCACATTACAAAATTGCTTTTGCTGTTCAGTGTGGAATACTCAGGCCTAGGACAAGTTGTGTAACGGGTCACTTCCTCAGAGTTTTTTCCTCTGTTCCTCAGCAGTGTCCCAGTTCTTGTGCATGTTTAAAGTATACTGCAGAGAATATCTGTTCACATAGAGTTCAATTTGAGGGGGTGGTTTTGAGTGTGCTATTGAAGATTTATCTTTCTTTTATTACTGTGAAGAGGTTCTTGATAATTGCGCTTAGGACAGTTTCCTGCATCCTACACAGATTCCTGCTTATTTATGATTTCTCTGGAATATGCATGAATTTTGTAAATGGTAATGAATTTACGTCTGAGCATCCTGGTCTGGAGAAAAAATAAAAGTTTTTTTTTTTTTCTGTAATACAGCTTGAAGTCTCTTGGTAAATATTTATTTCTCTTCTGTTGTCTTCAACACTCTGTTGCTTCAGCTGATGCTTTTTATGCTTTCTCCTGTATTGGAACAGAGGTTGAAGCACTACAATGGTCCTAGTTCATCTACTTTTTGATAAAGTTATGTTGGATTACAAAACCCCTGAATCGATCCCATTTAAATCACTTATGTCACTTTATGTATTCTGAAGATGAAATATTGCTATTCAGTTTAAGAAATTATGTTTTCCCTCTTCAGATTTGAGCAAATACATTGTGGACAACTGTTGTATTTTGATTTCCATAGCAGTATTTATTTCCCTGGGGCAACAAAGCTTAACTCAGCCTTATACAAAGGGCCTAACGTAAATTTAGATTTTATCCCTGTGGCTGTGCAAAATCTGCCAGTGCAGAGATGTGATTACAGCTCAGTGGTTCACTTTATCTTCTGTCATTCAACACTGCAGAATAGGTGGTGCACACAATGTGAGGAATGAATCAGCTGCTGCTTTTGCTGACTTGGTTGAGGTTAGTAATTCCTAGGAAAATTCTTCTGTGAGGTTGTGGTCATACTTTGCCAAAGGCTGGGATGTAGAGGGTTAAAAGGCAATATAGATACCCTCTGTATTTTCCTGTGTTGATCGCACACTTTAGTAGATTTATGACTGCTCTTAAATGGAATAGTTGATGAAATAGCTTAATCTACTGAAGCTGTTCAGAGCTTCTCCTCTAATGAAGAGATCTGAACAGCTCAAAAAAGGCTTATTAAGGGCTATATCTGTGTTTACAAACAACTTAAGCAAGAAGAGAGTCATGTCTTCTAAAGTTCCTGTTTCTCCACACTTAGTATTGTGTTAATATTACTTGTAGTGACCAAACTAACAATATCTTTGAAGGCTTTTGGGATTTTGGAGAATATCCTGAAGAGTTTTTAGTATCTCTAAAAGGTAAAAGTCTTGTTGCCCCTGTAGAAGAAGAAGACCTCTGAACAGTAACAAATATATAAATTCTATTTTTCTTAGTCTTTCATTATGCACTACGTTCTGTTTTTTTTTTTTATAAAAAGTTTGCGTGGGATACATGCCATATTCTACCAAAATAGTCAGATAGTTAGCAAACCGCAGCACCTGCAAGTTGGCAGATGCCAACCTGTTTGCACCGCTTTTGTTCTACCCACTGTTTTTATTTTGGCTTGTACATTGTTGCTGCCATCCAAACTGGTGACGGTAATTCAAAACAGCTACTAAAAAACATATTTATTTAAATGTGTCTGAATTTATATTGTGCCATAGCTAGAGCTGGCAAACAACCTCTCTGTCAATTCAAAATTCCAAACTTATTTGAAAATTATTGTAGAAATGTTCCCATTAGAGACAGATTTTTTATACCACTGTCTACATAAGATTTAGTGTCTCCCTTGTCTTAGTTACAGCCTCATGAATTTGTATGATTTTAAATGTACCAACAGGTTATATTTTTGAATAAATATAGATTCAATTATATTTAATGTGAAAATCATTAGCCTCGGAAAAAAATAAGGATTAAAATTAAAACTGTATCCTCAGCATATATTATAGTAATAAAATACTTCTGGTAATATATCCCTGTTTCAAATTCATATAAAATGTCAGATATTACATCCTAGAAGCAGAACACAACAAGCTAAGTGTGGATAATAAAACATACCTGCAATATTCCTTACCGCAGCTGAAAAGATGCCAAAAAGCTTTTGCTGACGATAGGAAATATCCTCTGTTTATCATTGCATTATGGAAGATTGCAATATAATTGTGTGCAAATCTCTCCAGCATTATTTATTAGTCCATCTTCTTTCTCAGGGGGTCACAAAGATGCACTTTTCCACAAATTAAGTGCTCTAGTGCCCTAGAGAGACATAGTATTTTGTCACTTTGAAACTGTGAAGTACCTAGTCTGTTAGGCCCACATTTTTGATTTGTCCTTTAATAATTGTTCTCTCTTTTGTGTTTATTTCTCAGGCTTGAAGCTTGTAGGTCATTACTTATTGTTCTCTCTTTTGTGTTTATTTCTCAGGCTTGAAGCTTGTAGGTCATTACTTTTCTGAAGCACTGAATGCCTGCAGACTCTGTAGGTCTATATGAGCTTTGAAAGGTCAGTGGCTGCTTCTAAAGATTTGGTCTTACATGACTTTCAAGACCTAACCTTTTATACATACCACTGATATAAATGCTGAACTTTTGCAGCTTGCATCTCAGAAATGTTTAGGATTGCCGTGCCTCTGTCCCCCTTCCAAAGTGGATATTTTAACACCAACCTGCTGTGGAACTGAGGATGTAGTAACTCTTTCCAGGCCATTTCCATGATGCTGTTAAATTATCCTAAAGCTGTAAAAGAAAAGTCTGTGTATTTGCAGAACTAGTTCGTACTTTGAAATACTTATGCTGACTGTAGTACTACGACGTGTACTACACGCAAGGTGATGTCTGATGTGCTGTTAAATCCAATTAGTAAAAGGGAGACTTCAAAGCTGAGTCTTGAGTGATCAAAGTTTACTTGGGCCACTGAGGTAAAAGTGATAGTCACTTGCCATTGCTAAAGTAATATGGTATGTGAAGAGGGCCACAGCTCTGTTACGTGTACTCATCTTGAAAATATGATCTGCTTTACCACTTATCTTGTGTTCACATTCATAGTTGAAGCTGGAACACTGGCCAGCTGGACATGTTAGGCATGGAGGAACAAATGATTCCTGCTCTGAAAAGTTTGTAGTCCTCTTAAAGTCAAGACATAGTGCATCAAACCGTAAGTTGCAGCAACACAAATAGATGTGGGGAAAATTATACAATTTGGAGTTGATGGGGGAAATAAGGTGACAGAAGATGTAAAATTCGTGCACCACCATTGCTTTCCTCAGGTGCTGGGATATGATACACTGTTCCCAATTTTTAAATACTAGAATCAAGTTGGCATTTTTACTGTTTAAAAATACTTTTATCCAAGTATAGCCCTTCAAGCTGTTGCCATTCCTCATGCCTTCCCACACTGAGGAAAAAAGAACATCCTTATGTTTATTGTTTTAATACTTTGTACATGGACACCTACCTGCTCACATCATTAGGTTGAGACTGGAGGGATCACAACTCTGTGACTGGGAAACACGGTGGGTGCTTACCCCCACCTTTCTCTTCAAAAAACACTTGTAAATGGAAACGGATCAGCTTTCTCAAAGTACCAGTGACTGCCCCGCACGTCAGAGGCTGCTCTACCCCATCACTTTCACCTCTTTGTACCTTTAGCCCTTCCCTGCTCTCACCCTCTGCATCAGGATCTGGCTTTCTAATGCATTGAAGGTTATCTGGTTTCATAGAATCATAGAATCTTTAAGGTTGGGAAAGACCTCCAAGATCATCAAGTCCAGTCACCACCCTAGCACCACCGTGTCCACTAAACCATGTCCTGAAGTACCACATCTGCGCATTCTTTGAATACCTCCAGGGATGGTGACTCCACCACTTCCTTGTTTACTGCAGCTGAGGGTTAAGCCCTCAACTTTTTCCACGTAAACATGATTACCACTTGAAAAAGAACTCAATTTCTATGATGGTTGCCGTTTAGGACTCTGGCTTAGCAAATCTTAGAATTTTGCTCTCCTGATCACGTATGTTGCCAAAGTTGTCTGTTTGCTTTTCTACAGCTGCATATTTCTGTGGGTTTTATTAAATAAATGTAAACCAAAGGACTTCAATCTTATTTTAATCTAGTCTTTTCCATTTAGAAAAACAAATCTGTGAAAATTCTTGCTGCAGGAAAAAGAGGCCAATCTTTCAAAAGCACATCATTTTGTAAATGAGGGAGGCGGTCTGAGATGTCAAGTAAGAGCTAAAGGCCAGCACTTTGTTATTACTATTTTTAATGATAATCAAAGTCCATAAGAGTTTCTAATGAGAAGATGAAATATTTAAATGTCAGTTATTTGTCCCCAAGCTTATAACATCTTCCTGGGTGATAATTATAGTTGCTGGAGAGGTGGCTGCTGAATGAATATGATAATTTTTTTTTTTTTAAAAGGCACCTTTCATTCGATCAGGTGCTTCCTGGTATGAAATGTTCCTGTTCTGGCAGCTAAGACCCTCAGCATGACATCTGTCAGATTCTACCTGCAAAACTATTGAACAGTACCATGGCAGTACCATGAACATTGACTTCTCCTTGGACAAGTCAGAACAGAGCAGAAGCACGACCAGAATTCAGGATTTTCACACTCTGGAGTTCTGGGTTTTTTAGACCTTACTGCCTCAAAACTGATTTCATTGCCCAGACCACCTGTATATGTTGTCATTGCTTTTCTCAAACAAAGTTCTCACCAGTTTTACTGGGGAAAAAAAGTTCCATTGGCAGTTCTGGGACCTTGGTCTTTGGCTAATGTGTTCCCATCATGTCTCCATCATTTCAATGTAGTAAGATGAGTGAAGAATGTGTGTTTATGATTTTTTAAAAAAGAAAAAAAGAAAAAGAAAAAAATAAGAGAACATTTGTATTCCACTTCAAAGAAAAATCCCAAACTTTTGAAATTGTGTATTTGTCTCCCCATCTTGGGGGCACGCTCCGAGAAACAGTCAGTCTAAGCATCTGGTAACTTCACATTTTTCTAGACTCTGGTTGCTGCCAGTCTCCCAGGTAGTTTGCTTCGGTGTCACACCTCTACGAGTTCCAACAGAATTTGCTAAATTGGTATGATCTTGGCAAACATTTTGTATTTCTGCAGATTGGTAAATAACTGAAAAAAAGTAATTCCAATTGTGAGTGATGGATTTGTAGAAGCAGAAAGATAGATTCTGCAGGAGTCATTTAATCTTCACTTCACTGTATATACCAGAACCCAGGCTTTCATTGAACATTTGTAATAACACTCTAATATCAAAGTATCCAAAATCAAAGTAGCGTAATTACCAAATTGGTTTGTTCCACTAAGAGTGGCTTCAATGCATTGTTTTAGAAGTATTCAATGGTTCATTTATTTTGCATATAAATTTGCAAAAATAATCTCTGGAGTTTCTCCTGACACTTAGTTTATGTGGAGATAGGAGTCAGAACGACAGCCTCTGCAGAGCAGTCAGTGGGGCTGGTGGAGGTAGGAATGGGATTTGCTATGCGGAGTTCCTCCTTCTTTCTGATAGCCCGCAAAAGACCTGGATGCCTAATGATTGGAGATTTCCAAGCAGCACCTCGTATTTCTGCTAGAGAAGCACATGATTAGAACATGCACAGATAGAATGAGAGAGAGAAATTTTTTTTCTTCTTTTAGTTTGATAAATTTCTTACCGGTTTCACATGGAAAACGAGCACTGGTGAGGAATTTTCTTATACTCAGATAATAGAGACCTGGGCTGAGAAGCAGAGCAATCACACATTCCTCACAACAGCCAATATCAAATATTTCAAACAGAAATGGAAAAATCACCTCTAGACAGCTTTGGAGCAAAAAAAAAAATTCGAACTGTTTTCCCCAGGAGTATTTCTTCATCATCTGCTAGTAGCTTGACATAGGACAACTACATTGTGCATGAAAACTTGGCTTTAGAGGACAGATTCTACTTTGTGCACCTTACATAGCTGCTGGGTGCTGTTCATAGACTTTTATGTATCATGGTAGTGTACAAATGGCACAAAGTCACATGAAATTCAAATTAAGAACAATATATCTATAAACTTTCATTACAGTTTATTCAGTTTCTTGCCATAAAAAGGCACCCTTGCAAGTGTAGGTTACTTGAGTTATAAATAACATCTATAATTGCATTTTATTCAGCCTACTCTTAATGATACTAATTAAAAGTAGATTATAGGTATCCAATTTAAAGTAAGATTATAATTTATTTGTTAAGGCACTTCAAACTTCATATGCCATCTATATACAACAAAATATTTAATTACTCCTACATTTAATCTCTTGTGTTTATCTGATTCTCATTGTGTGAAGTAGACATTTGGCTCAAATTTGGATGTCTAAGAAAGATCTAGACAAAAATAAAACACCTGTGTCATTTTAGTTTATACTGGATGGCAAGAAGTTTAACTGAGTAACAAACACACATTTATGCTTAATTTTCAGATTTAATTTTATTTGAGTTATGGGTACATATTTGTAATTTTGAAAGTAGTCATGCACTGCACTGTTAAAAGCATGGAATGCAGCATTGGAGAATCTTTATCTGTCTAATTTGTCTTGGTTATCTTGAAGGGCAAATATAATTATCAAGGAGTAAAACATTCTCAGGCTAGATTCTATAACAATCCCACAATGCGAAAACAATGCTTCTAAGTACTGAAGGTGAAATTAAGCGCAGAAGCCAAAGCTTTAAAACAACAGTTGTTTCTTTTTTTTCTTTTTTTTTTTTTTTTTTTTTTTTTTAAATGACACCTAGGACAGATAGAACAATGAAATTGGCTTTTTCTCTTTCAGCTACAGAGAATGGTGTGCCCAGGCCAAGCATGAGGGGAATTAACACAGCTCTGTGTAGGGAAGCTTGCATTACACCTCACTGCCTTATCTGCAGATAAAAAAAGCAATCGTTTTGGTTGCTAAGGGTAGCAAACCCATGCTTTCCGTACAATCAAAAAGTAAACCATCACAATAAATAAAAGGAAATAGATTGAAGGGCTGAAAGAAATGTTTCATCCAGTCATACTATTTATGAAAGCTGACAATTTTTAATGGGTGTTGGCAACAGAAAGGTGCAATTACTGCTGTCCTGCTGCCGGGCTGTGGCACTGCTCTGCCTGCAGGGAGCCTGGGAGCAGGGAGCCTGGGGGAGCTGGCGGGTTCTGTCCCAGCTGGGCTCTGCTGGCTGCTGCCGGCAGAAGATGAAGTGCCACATAACAGATATTACAGAATAAATGGGACTCTCATGTTTATAGACACAACTGCCGCAGCACTGCCCGTTAGACTCACGGAGGAGGCGGGGCAGGGGGAAGGAAGGCTCCTCCAAAATGCCATTCATACCTCCAATAATAATTGCAGCACTGGAAGCATCTTTACGATTGCTATAGTACTAGAGGGGTGTGGTTTTAATTTCCAGTTTAAGTTACAGAGTATTGTGATATTAGAGGGACTAGAGTTTCAGAAGCTTTAACTATTTTTTTTAAACAACATAGTTTTCTTGGCTTACTTCAGAATCACCAAAAGAGTAAGCTTGCAAATCTTTTAATAAGGCAATTACATGCAGACAAAGATTAGATCTCATGGCATAATACGTTTTTGCTATATTATTCAGTATCTTTTTGATATTCCACTGTCACTAGACAAAAGCTCTGAATAGTAATGTGACAAGTCTATTCAGAATACAACAATACAGGATTCCTTAATTGTGCTCACTTGTATGCCACACAAACCTGCACTTAATTTTCCTGCCTGTTTTGAAAATGTGTAAAGAAAATACTATTTAGATTCAACAGAGCTTTTAGTACTTTTATCTGTGAAATCTGCATTTTGTATTTGTAAAATGAAAATGTTGAGATAGTCAATCACTTAATTTTTCCCATGCAGTGAAAATCTTATAATCTCCTGATTCAAAATGTCAATCTTAATATAGAAATGAATTTCTTCTTATTAAAAAAGGCAAAAGAACTGAGCGAAATACAGACTGCAAAAGGGAGGCTGTGCTATTTTCAATATGTGGAGTCTGTAACCTCATGTTTGTTTTCCCAATGTCTGCCTGAGACATAAATCAAGAAAGACACGGCAGTATATTTTCTTGCCATAGTTTATTTTTTAAGTGACATTGCATGAGTAATAACATTTTTACATTTTTCCTTGCTAAAATGATGTGCATAAAGGAGCTAATTATCGTTATTTGCAGATTTTAAAGGGAGGCTGAGATAGAAGTGTGATGGTTTGCAGGAGGCCATGCTGTGTGTTGACAGGAAATCAAAGATTAAAATCAGTGCTGCCTGGATTTCAGTGTATATCATGATGCACATGGGAAAAGGTCACAGGATCTTCCAAACAGAGATGGAAAACTTCTGCCATAAGTTAACTTCTCACTTCACAAAGACAAAATTATCGTCAATACTATGTATTAAATCCCAAATCTGTGAAGCCAGTCTGGACACCTTTCAGTGAACCTGAGGGATGTTCATCAAACACGTAGTGATGATGGTTTTATTTTCAGTTATACAAATTAATAAATACACGTGTGATAAATATACATCAACACATGTATGTGTATAAATAATACATTAGCATAAAAATAAACCAACAATTAAATCTTCACTTCTTTGCTCTTGTCTCATAGAGGAAGAAGCTCTTGCCTGTAGCAGTTAATTGTATTTGAAAGATAAATTTATTCAATTCCATGTTTCCTGCAGTAATACCTTTCTGTTTCATTGCTCTTGTTCAGAATATGGATGTTTATGTTTATTCAGAACAATACTAAATTCAGATTTTAAGAGTAGCATTTGGCCATATTACATAGTTAGAAATTTTCAACAACAGAAACTCCTTTACTGGTAAAATAAACTGAGAGCTCAAGAAAGAAAACAATACATCCTAGGTTTGTTTTCAAGCTTTATCTGTGAGGTTAAAAATGTTACTTTTGTAACAGATACTAAAATTGCAAGTAGGGTGCATGACATTCATTGCCAAAGAAGCTGCTATTTTTCAGTAAAAGTGTAGTTTTTCAATATATCATTCTAGCTCCAGAAAATCTAATGAATAAATAAATTCTTTATAGACTTCACTTCAGATAGTAGGGCCATATGATTAGACAACCGAATGTTGGCAGAAGAAGAGTAAAAATTCAAAAGCCATCAATTGTTTGAACTAAAAATTTCTGAGTATTCAGGAGGATTTCTATCAAGTCCAAACCTGGCAGGACATAATTCCAAGTATCTGTGAGCCTAGCGAGGTGTTCTCCAATGTATTACATTCAATTTCCCATCAGAAATGTAAACAGTAAGTGCAAATTACAGAAACATTTTATAAGGAATTCTATTTTTTTTTTCACAATGGGGTACACAATCTTTTCGCATACCCTTTGCTTTCCCACCCAAAAGAGTGCTGTCTGCCTTTTTCTGTTATTTTTAACTGCTGACCTGCTAAGCCACTGGAGTCACAGCAGCTAAAGAAAGTCTTTGGGAATCTGTTGTCCGTGTTGTGTGATGGTGTTGAATGAACCGAAAGGTGAAGGTGCAGGAGCTCTGGCTGATCTCAGCTGGCAGGAGTAGTATCATGAAACTCTGGGCAAGGAAGCACAGCTCAAAAAGATACAGCACCACTTGCCTCTTGCTCACTGCCTGCGACACATGAAGTCAGGGTAGAACCAGAAGATTTTTCAAAAAATAACTATCCCCAGAAAAAATGAAATACATTAAACCTGGCATATGCTGGAAGTGAATAAAAATATGCACTGTGCTGTCTCCCCATGGGTACACCTGTTTACCCTTCTGTGCTTGGAACCCCTGAGCTACTTCTGAATTTGCAAAGACAATGTACAGACAGTGCCATAGTCCTGCTAGAGATCTTCCGTTTCCAGCTGAGTGGAGCAATAATGCAGTAGGTGAAAATACAGAATATAATCCTGATCATGCAAGTGTTCAGGGTTAGGCTTTGGAATCTGATCTATATAAGCAAATTAATTTGCAAGGTGTAGCAGTGTTTACTGCCATGAACAATCCCATTGATTTGACTTGACTGGGAACGTGAAGGTGGTGGACATTAGGCCTTTTACTATGGGTTACTACAGGACTGAGCCTTATGTCGAAAGAGTATAGTAACAGTCCTGTAATTAACATACAGACTGAAATTAAGTTTTTGTATATCAAAGAAGAAAGAGCGGACTAGATTTGGAATAGCATTAATGATTTTTTGTGTATGAGCTGTTTTTTGTCATGACTACTGAAGACTGAACAGGGTAAGTTACAGAAGGGTTTATTAGTTGTAAAAGTAATAATAGTTACAAATCTACACACAAGGTTGCAGGTGTATATTAAATATCTTTTTGCATAAGCCCAATTCAAAATAACCCTACAGGAACACATCCTACTCCTGAATGTCAGTCAACATCATAGTTTAAGAACACATTGGTGACACTTGGGAAGTGTTAGTTTTTCACACTGATATGATGTGTATCTTTTAACCTGTAGCAAATTTATTGGCTAAAACCAGGGTGTATCCTTACCCTTCTTTTCCCTGTCTTCTCCTGTTCCCCTCTCCTCACCTTTGTGCATGGGTTACTGTGAGTGCATTGGTTACTTTGCTTTGAATGCAGAAAGTACATTTTTCAAGATGCTGTAAAGACAGTGTTTCATGCTGACCCAAGGAAATGACTGGGTCAGCTAAGAGGGGCAAAGACACACACTTGCATTGTACCTCTGCTCACCAGGTGAATCTAAAGGGAGTATTTCGTCGTTGTGCGTTGTCTTCACGACCCCAGTGATCCTAACTCTTGACTAACCATCAAACAGTGGACAGCGGAGCCAGCAGAAGCAGCCAATAGATACAGCAGTTTGCACTGCAGTTTCTTTGCTCTGCTTCTTTGAGTTCCTCTCGAGATCTCCTTGAGCTTTTGAGCACTTCATATAGGATTGTTGGGGGTTCTTGGGATCCCTCTGAGGAACTGATGGGGTTCAGCTACAGCTGGGTAAGGACAGAGATAGGGCTAAGGTAAGGGTAGAGCTAGCATCTTTTAATTAACTGTATCAGCTGCCCTTGACAAAGAATGCTTGCAGCCTTTGTTCTAGCCAACCTCTGATTAGGGAGTGTCAAGCAGCCTTCTAGTCCATGCTAAAAGAGAGGTCTATGTAAAAGCCAACCTAAATCACAGCTAGCAGAGGCAGCAGTTTGCACAGAGACCAGCAAACCTACTCTGCCTCACATACCCATGCCTAGCTATGGTGGTCACGTGCCCCAGGGAAAAGTCACCAGCAGTCTCTGGAGTAATTCTTCCTTCACTACCAGACTTCTGGACCCAGAGAGAGCTTCAGAAGAAAGAGGTAGCTCTGCAAGTCTGAGGCTGATGGAAGTACCTGGGGCTTCTCGCAGGCTAAGGCATATTGTCTTCTGGCATGCAGGAGCTAGTCAGCTGCTGAGGAATTGTGCCACCAAGTGAAAGAACTGTTGGAGGAGATCAGCAGACTGTATAGTATCAGAAAGGATGAGGAAGAGATTGACTGGATCTCCTCTCGGTCTCTGCAGCTTCAAAAGCTGAAATCTCCAGCTGTAGTGGAAAGGCAGAAAGAGTCTCTGCCTATGAATTTGGAAAGTGGCAACTGCAACCATGTTGAAAGTTGAAAGCTGGTAACTTCTCACATCAGAAGGAAGGCTTGTGCTCCACCTGAAGACTTGCACTTACAGAAAGGTTCCTTACCCTTGTAACTGATGAGAAGCTGGAAGTGCCATCCAATGGAGCATCTCCAGTGGCTGAGCCTGAGCTGCTCAGGAGCACCAAGAGGAAGCTGCAAGTGATAGTGGTAGGAGAATCCGTGCTGCAAGGGACAGAAGTCCCCACCTGCCAACCTGATTTGTTGTCTGAGGAGATTTGCTGCTTGCTATAGGCTTGCTTTTAGGACATGGTGAAGAGGCTACAGGGGCTGGTGCCGCTCTCAGACTATTACCCTCTTCTGCTTTTCCACCACTGATACTGGCTGGCAAGTATCAAGTGTGTCTACAGGGCTCTAATGCCAGTGGTCAAGGGCATGGTGAACCAGGTGGTGTCTCCTGGATCCTGCTGCTGAGGGGGAAGGGCCTAAGGGGGACTGAGTAGATCTTGAGGGTCAGCTGTTGGTTGTGTGCCTGGTGTTTGCAGCAGGGTTTTGGCTTCTGAGACCATGATCTTTGAGGATCAATAGCTGCTTGAAAGAGACAGAGTCCATCTGAACAGGTGGATAACCTGGAAAGGCGAGCTTTACACTGGGAATGATGGAGGAAAGAGAGATACTTCAACAAACAAGTAAGGATGAGGAAGGTGAGACACAGTCATGGGAAAAAGAAAAGACATAGCAATCAATGAAAGAGGGCTGAAGTGGAATCCCTTTGAGCACAGATGTGTAAATAGGGAAGTGCCCGAGGGATAGCCTCTTGTGGGAGATGCTCATGCTCTTTCTGGGGAAGCAGCATGTTTGGGTCCCTGTCTGAAGTGCCTTTACTAATACATGCAGCATAGGGAAGAGACAAGAGGAATTAGAAGTCTGCATGCAGCTGCAGGGCTATGAACACACTGGGATCATGGAGATGTGACAGGATAGCTTGCATAACTGGGGAGATGCCATACATGGATATGGGTGCTTTAGGAAGCACAAACTGGGACTGTGAGGAGGGGGAGTTGCTCTTTATGTGAGAGAGAAGCAGGGATGTCTAGAGCTGTACCTTAGGATGGGTGATGAACCAGCTGATAGCTTGTGCATGGGTGTCTGCTGCAGACCATCTGATCAAGAAGAAAATGGATGAGACCTTCTTCAGACTTACCCTTGAAGACCCTCATGTTTGCAGGCTCTCATTCTCCTGGAGGACCTGAACAACTCCAGTGTGACAACACAGCTGGGGACAACCAGTCCAGGAGGTTTCTGGAGTACATTGACAGCAACTTCCTGACACAAGTAATCAGGGAGTCAACAAGGAGAGATACTCTGCTAGACCTCATGCTTACAAACAATGAAGATCTATTTAAGGTAGGTTTAGATTAGATATTAGAAAAAAATTTTTTACAATGAGAGTTGTAGAGCACTGGAACAGGTTGCCCAGAGAGGTGGTGAATGCCCCATCCCTGGAAACATTCAAGGTCATGTTGGATGAGGCTCTGAGTAACCTGATCTCGTCAGGGATGTCCCTGCTTCTTGCAGGGGGGTTGGACTAGATGACCTTTGAAGGTCCCTTCCAACTCTAACCATTCTATGATTCTATGATTCTATTTGGAGATGTGAAGGCTGGGGCAACCATGCAACCTTCAGCAACCGTGGAATGGTGAAACTCAGGGTCCTTGAGAGGAGGGAAGAGGACAAAAACAATAACCACAACCATGGGCTTCAAAAGATAAGACTTTGGCCTGTTCATGGATCATTTTGAAAGAATACTTTGGCACATAGTTCTCTCAAGAGAAGAGGGGTCAAGGAGAGCTCATTGGTATTCAAGGATTACCTTCTCACAGCTCAAGAAAGGTCCACCCCAACAAGCAGAAAGTCAAACATAGGCAGTAGGAGGCCTGCATGGGCAAGCAAGAGCTCAGTGTATGGGAGGTGAAAGCAGGAGCAGGTGACTCAGGAGGAATATAAAGACAGTGCCTAGTCATGCAGGGATGGGGTTAGGAAACCCAAGGCCAACCTGGAGTTGAAACTGGTGAGGGAAACAAGAGCGGTTTCTGCAAGTACATAAACAGCCAAAGGAAAACCATGGGAAATGTGTGCTCAGTGCGAAAAAATGGCAGGGAGCATGGTGTAATGGATATGGAGAAGGCTGAGGAAATCAGCTCCTTCTTACCTTAGTCTTTTCAGGTAAGACTGACCTTGAGGAAGCCCCGGTTCCTGAGAGGAGAGAGTGGTGCCTACCAGCCTCAGCCCTTCTCTGATACTGTGTAGTGAAGTCCTGCTGCCCTGTTTTTAAGTGAAAAGTGTCACAGAGCCTTACACTTCTGTTAACTATTCTCTCTCCAATATATTTTGCTGTAGTATTTGTAACCATGAACAGCTATATCTGGAGTCAGGGTAAATATTTCTTTGGGAGGAATCACTCAGCAGTTTTTATTGCTGTATTTTGTAAGCTGTATTTCAGAGAAGCTGTCTAATAGTCCAATTATATTTAGTGCAGCATTTTTAACAATTTCAAGATTTTGCCACTCATGCGGCAGTTTAGATAATTTACTCATGAGACATATTCTGAAACTTTTCTAACATTTTAAATGTTAATATATATTATGATTTGAGAATTATTTGGTGAATGTAAAGCTTCTATGTTTGCATTGAATGTGCTGGTTAGAAATATACTGCAAAATCTATTAGTTTCAGATGCAACTAATTTGTTAAAGACATGTTATTGATATTGAAGTACACATATAGGGAATACACTAAATTTCCTGTGTGATCTTAATCCATATAAATGTAATCTTTTGAATCTCCTGAAATGTAACACTTTCAGGAAACCATAATAAATTATTAGTAGTAATAGCTATCTCCACAGTTTTACTTCATGAATAAAAGTATTATCAAATGTGTATATAAAGCTGTGTATAGAATCATAGAATAGTCTGGGTTGGAGGGACTATTAAAGGTCACCTAGTCCATCCAGTCCAACCCCCCGGCAAGGAGCAGGGACATCTCCAACCAGATCAGGTTGCTCAGAGCCTCATCCAACCTGGCCTGGATGGCGCATCCACCACCTCTCTGGGCAACCCGTTCCTGTGTTCTACCACCCTCATTGTAAAAATTTTTTTCCTATTTCCACTCTGAATCTACCTCCCTCTATTTTAAAACCATTACCCCTTGTCCTATCACAACAGGCCCTGCTAAAAAGTGCCTTTTCTTAAGGAATATCAGCATGGGGTTAGTTTACTCCTAACACAGGACTTATTTTAAGGCTTGGTAATGATTTTAATAGTTACAGCTTCGAAAGACAAGTGTCTACCTGTCTATATTGCCTATGCAGAATAAGTGCAATAACATTTGAATGTCAAAACATTTCTTACTTTCTTATTTTCTAGTTCTGGGATTTGTAGCAACAACTACAGCAGGAAAGGCCAGACTTTGCCAAAAGGGGATAGAAAATAATTGTGCTCTTTTTATAGTGGTTAGCAGTTCCTGGTCTAATAAATACCAAAAAGTGCAGGTCAGGATTTAAATCTAGTTATAAAGTGCTTTTTGAATCTGCTTTTCACATTTTAGAAGGTTTCTGATAACTACGTGGCTTTAATGTTGTTACACAAAGCTGTTCTTAAAGCTCCTGTTATTTTCCCGTCTTAGTTCCTTGCTTCAGACTTAATGACTAAATATATGCAATAAAATTATACCCTTTTCTTATAATCCTGTAATCTAAGTGATTAAAACAATCTTTTAGATAATTGTTACATGCAGATTAAGTGAAGGCTGTCTGTACTCTGGAAGCTGATTTTATTTTCTATTAGATCTTTTGAAATGGTGTATTTTTCTTTCTAAACAATACACAGGCTCTTGGCCAAAGCTTTAAAAGGAAGACATGATTCAGTTGTTGACATGGACTGGCAAGCCAAAGTGTGGGCTGACTGTGTTTGAGATGATGAGATATCTTGTGGATTGCAGAGACTTTCCCATCACTTGGTGCATCATTATCTGCTGGCCTGCATTGTGCTGCTCTCCATTCTGTCGCATGCTGTGCCACTTTACTGGGAGAACTACTCCACACAAAATATGAACTGATTTCTGGCTAGAACTGTGTGAACTAGAGATAAATATGAAGATTAAAAGATAATAAGAATGCTGGAAAAATTACTAAAGGATGTGAAAGGTTTAGACAGATAGGCTATGCAAAGAGAAACTCCAAGCACAAGGGAAGACTAAAATTCTCCCACTGCATTGCTGGTATCAGCTCCAGCTGATGGAAGCTCTACTTCAGGGAACTTTCACAATTTCTCACTGTAATAGAGGCTCCACAGTTATTAAATTAAATCAAATTTGTGCTTCAGAACCTCCTCACTCCCTTTATTTTCACTTCAGTCTCCTGAAATCTGGTCTAATCAAAACAATCATAAAATGGAGCAAGTTCTAAGGCTCTTTTAGCTGGACTCTGAAGGGCCATGGAAGACATCTGGAGGCACTTCTCTATAATAGTAACTTTAGGCTAATGCCTTCATATAGCATTTTCTGTAAGCTGTAAAGTCTGCTGGGGTTTTATTCTTCATTCTCTTTGGAGAGTCATGATTTTATAGTCAGGAGGCTGATGTAATCATAGAATCATAAAAGTATAGAATCTTAAGGTTGAAAGAGACCTCCAAGATCATCTAGTCCAACCATCAACCTAACACCACCATGTCTACTAAACCACGTCCTGACGTGCCACATCTACATGTTCTTTGAACACCTCTAGGCAGGGTGACACCACCACTTGCTTGGCAGCCTGTTCCAGTGCCTGACCACTCTTCAGTGAAGAAGTTTTTCCTAGTATCCGATCAAAACCTTCCCTGACACAACTTGAGGCCATTTCCTCTTGTTCTATCACTTGTCACTTGGGAGAAGGGACCAAGACCCACCTCCCTACAACCTCGTTTCAGGTAGTTGTAGAGAGCAAGGAGGTCTCCCCTCAGCCTCCTTTTCTCCAGACTAAACAATCTCAGTTCCGTCAGCTGATTATCGTAAGACTTGTTCTCCAGACCCTTGACCAGCTTTGTTGCCATTCTCTGGACATGCTCCAGCAACTCAGTGTCCTGCTACTGAGGGGCCCAAAATTGAACACAGTATTTGAGGTGTGGCCTCACCAGTGCCGAGTACAGGGGCATAATCACTTCCCTACTCCTGCTGGCCACACTGTTCCTGATGCAAGCTAGGATGCTGTTGGCCTTCTTGGCCACCTGGGCACACTGCTGGCTTATGTTCAGCTGGCTGTCTACCAGCAGCCCCAGTTCCCTTTCTGCTGGGCAGCTTTCCAGCCACTCTTCCCCAAGCCGTAGCGTTGCATGGAGTTGTTGTGACCCAAGTGCAGGACCCGGCACTCGGCCTTGTTGAACCTCATACAGTTCACCTTGGCCCATTGCTCCAGCCTATCCAGATC
This sequence comes from Tetrax tetrax, assembly GCA_009806455.1. Lineage (NCBI taxonomy): Eukaryota > Metazoa > Chordata > Aves > Otidiformes > Otididae > Tetrax > Tetrax tetrax. Next base: position 106,425 of record WHYT01015606.1, on the reverse strand, counting down.
CCTCTGCAGAGCCTTCCTACCCTCGAGCAGATCGAAGCTCCCACCCAGTTTGGTGTCATCTCCAGACTTACTGAGGGATAACTCAATCCCCTCATCCAGATCATTGACGAAGATGTCAAACAGAACTGGCCCCAGTACTGAGCCCTGGGGAACACCACGTGTGACCGGCCACCAACTGGATTTAACTCCATTCACCACAACTCTCTGGGCTTGGCCATCCAGCCAGTTTTTAACCCATTGCAGGGAACACCTCTCCAAGCCATGAGCCACTAGCTTCTCTAGGAGAATGCTGTGGGAGATGGTATCAAAGGTTTTGCTAAAGTCCAGGTAGATAACATTCTCAGCCTTCCTGTCATCCACTGGGTGGGTCACCTGGTCATAGAAGGAGATCAGCTTGGTCAAGTAGGACCCACCCTTCATGAACCCATACTGACTGGGCCTCATGCCCTAGTTGTCCTGCAAGTGCCAGGATGTCATCAGGTTCTTTATCATTGTTGAGATTGTTAGACACCATCATAATTACCATTTGTACAATAATTTACAATATTTGTAAGTGAAAAATAGGAATCTATTATGCAAAGATAGATTTGCATATAATGTAATTGGATGCTAACATAGATGGATGTGAGTTGTAAAGTAGCAAAAGAAGACATTAGCTCTAGGTTGTCATAACTATGCTCAACCAGAGGAAGAATAACTGCCTGGCTGGAGCCAGCAAACAGTTCCAGAAAAATATTCAACAATTCTTATAATTACATGAGAACTTTTACAGAAGATAGCTGTCACCATGCAATATTGAGAAACACCTGCCTCTCTTCTTGCTCAACTTTGAGAAAAGTTTTCATTTCTCATGGCCAGTATTTCCACAGTATACCTACGGAAACACTGCTTTTGGTGTATTTATCTGCAGACCTCTTCTCTGATGCAAAAAGATAGCTCTAGCTATGTTTTACAAACATGCCTGATATTAGAGGGGAAGGAATCTTTGGCAAAGCGTTAGCTGCTTCCTCTCTTCCAAAAAGAATCAGTAATACCCATCACTACTATTTCCACAGCTGAGGACAACTGTAGAAAAGAAAGATGTGCATGTATCTATACTCTATAGTATCTGCTGTTCTGCACAGTTTCCTTTAACCTATTCATCTAACAACTGCACGCATAAGATCTGAACAAAGTAGCTGTACCTTTAATTTTTAAGCTACCTTCCTTTTAAATATTTTTTTCACCTGTTGTTCCTCCATTTCCAGGACTATCCCTTCTATGGGAGATTTGAGTTGAGGTCTTTTGGAAGAATATTTCCCTCAGCAAATCTCTTGATCTCTTTATTCCTCAGTTTCCCTGACTATGGAACAGAGGAAAAATTTCTTTGTACTTTGGCATGCAGATAGAAAATACTATGTAAATTAATCTGTTTGATTAGTCCGTAGTCTTTTATTCTCTGACAGTCAGTGTTACTGTTAATTCAATACTTTCTACTTTCATTTTCATCTTGGACACTCTAATTGCATGAAGCTGGCATCCTCTGTTGGTTTAGACAAGGAGGGATCTTCCATCTGGAAGAACACAATACAGCCACCAACCCATCAAAAGCCATCCTTTTTAATTTAGTCATTTTCTAAATAGTTTTAGTTGACATTGAGATATCACTTATTTCCTCTGCTAAAGTACAGTAGAATCTCATTTTATTCTGTGGTACCTTCTGAGACCAGCAATTATACCGACTTGAAGGCTCTGAATTGTCCATTGCTAGCTTGATGGAGCGCATAAAACCTGGCTTAAGTAATGTACCAGCCCATTGGCCTCTTATTTTAGACAACTGTAACATGATTTATTCTTTTAAGTGAGTTAGAAATGAATCTACAGTTAAGTAAAGGATGGTGACTTTCCTTTATCTTCCTGAAATGTCAGATTTAAGTTTTTTCATCCCAGCAAGACAGAAGGTGATTTTGTAGCTGCTTCTATAGGCCTGTTCCTATTCCTATTCAAACAAATATCAAATGCTTTGGATTCCTATCTGCTTTAGCTGAAGGCTGACAGGAAATCCATATTCCTTGCTCTTGCTGATTGATTGCTGAGTCTGGCTGCTAGTATGTACATCCAGATCTGACCCTAACTATTCCTTCTCATGGTGTTGAGAATACTCTAATATTTCCGTGCTTCTTCTTCATATTCTGAGGCAGGGCTGATCTGATGGAGGGTTCATAGAATGCTGGTGCAAAATCATGCCTGTGCAGAGGAAATATCTTCCTTGTCTCCAGCTTGTAGAAAGCCACTGATTTCTGCATTTGCTCTTGTGCTTGACTACCTGGTACAGTGCATTGTGAACATAAAGAGTTTGTCAAGAAATAAAAGTGAAAAAATAACCTATTTTTGTCCTAGCAAACTCTGTCTACTGACGCCAGACATGTTTTTCTTTCCTTCCTCTCATTTTTCAGTCTAACTCCTGCTGCTGCAGAGAGGCAGCTGTATTCATCCTCATGGGGCTGTTTCTATCAGGCTCTGGAAACCATCAGATGCGGACTCATGCTGATCACCTCTTGCAGGGTGGTCTGCACTCCTCAGAGATCACTGGGATTGCACTGGGTATGAGGCATTATTTTAATTTGATTACAACCACAAATCAAAAAATCATACGAATTGGGAAGCTGTTTCATAATGGCAAGGAGTGAGCTACGCCAAGCAGATGGAGAGACCTGCTATGCTGTATCACAAAAGAGCAGGAATACTTGAAGTCTTGTGGGGAAGGGAAAAAATTGCCTTGCTACCTCCAGCAGTACAATACATTTATTACAGCATATTCCTTAATCTCTCGAACCATAAACTACTGTGGCTGCAGCAAAATGGCAAACCAGCTGCTGAATGAAGTTTTGCCGGTAATATGAAGCCTGAGGGCAAGGTTCACAGGAGCTTTCCAAGTGCTAAGAGTCCCAGGCTCTCACTATGCCTTCATCTTTCAGGATTGCCTACCTGAAAGAAATGTAGGACAAACAGCATGAGCTTCATGCCTTGTTTCACATAAAGACAGCAAAGGAACAACAATTCATGAGAAAACATGCCTTTCAGTTTACCTCCCCCTCTACAGCTTGTATAAGTGAGTAATTTTGCTACTGTGTAATTGAATTGTTAAGTATTCTATTTTCCCTTTTTTTTTGTCTCTAAGCTATTTTTTTTTTTCCATTAAGCTATTTACATATAGGCTGCTTCTCTCAAGGTCACGGTTACCTGAGGTTTCAACTACGGAAAGGAAAATATTACTAGCTAGCCAAAAAAAGTTGAAATCAGTATTATACATTTCACAGGAGCTTATGGAACTCTGACTGATCCAAGTACCAGCTTGACACTGAGTGGCAAGTTAATTCCCAAATAAAGGCCAAAGCACAGCAGTCCAGCCAGTGACGTATTTCTATGGCTTCTATCTCCATCCTATACTTAGACCATAACCTGCTATGTAGTATCTCACCTCTGCTGTGAAGATGTGCTTGAAGTTAAGTGAGAACCAATAGAAACAATGTAGTACACACATATCAACATGTACACAGAGTGTGGACTTGTGAATGTCATTCTTCTGCTAAAGAGGCTAATGCTTTACTGTCCAGAAAACTTATTACATTCATCTGAATACCCCGGAGTTCATTTAATAGCAATAGTGACAAAGTCCCAATTGTTTAAATCTTTAGAAACATGGCTGATCTTTTACATCTAAAAATGACACCTGGACCATATTGTCAGTTGCTTTAAAATTACATAAGTAATGTGATTCACTTAGTAATTTCTTCCAATTAACTGCAGTGGAACTGAAATAAAATGTACTGCAAACTTTCCCTATTTCTTAATATTTCTACAGATCCTAAGGTGCAGAATGTGCAATTTCCGTTTAAAGAAAATAGTGCTGAAGAAAAGAGAAAATTTTTTCAAAATTTGAGAACTTTGGAAATGTGAACATGAAAAGTATACAGCACTGTGAAGGGACTGTGAGGAACTCAGTTTCAGTGGTAGATTGATTTTTTTTTTTTTTTTCCCCAAACTGCATGATTCATAAAGCCAAGTAGTTTTTTGTTTCTCAGTATATACTTTCAAAATGCTTTTGTAGACAATATCTGGGTAAATGGTTCCAGAATTTTAGCCTAATGTATTTCACCTGTGTGGTATCTTTTACCCTTAATGTCCCAGGCAGCTGTAAACCAAAGTAGCAGAAATCTCTTATATTCTGGTACAGACAAAACACTTTCAACAGCACATCTGTACTGCTACTGTTATTAGTACCTTACCCAATAAGGTAAAGGTTAGGTAGCTGACCTTTAGATATTTCTTATTATTGTTAACTCTTTCTTCCAAATTGGTTTGACCTTGTTTGACTGTCCAAAGGTTAATACTTACCCTGAAGTACCTGAAGCACAGATTTTTTTCATGCTACCTGAAGTTGCAAAAAGGTTGTAATTTCAAGCGTGGTCCTCTCTAATTTGATACCACAAACCCAACCTAAGATATCATCAATAACCATTTTTTTCTCTACACTATTTTGAACATTCAGTTTTGCAGTAGTGTACTTTTAAGCTTTGACAGGAGATAAGAGAACAAGAGTGGAGCATACATCATTGTGAAACAATGCAGCTTGTTTTGAAAGGAGGTGGATCAATAGAGCTATTTATTTAAGCCTATAGACCAGTTTAAACTAAAATGATTCACAATGCACGCTAGAGAGATCCAGCTTCCATTCTCTCTAGAAAAGATGTTGCAGCTCTCTTTATTACAAAATCCTTATCTCCAAAATTTTAAAAAGCAGTAGGTTTAAAAAAATTTTAAAAAGAAGATATTTTGGCACTGCTCTGAGGACAGGACTGTGAAGTTTAAAAGAAGATCAAACAATATAATATCTTCCCTGACAACAACAAGAGACGTGTGGCCAAGTGGCCCCTCTAGTCCTTGTGCTGTTTCAGAACTGGACCATTGGTAACATGATGGGGAGGAAAACAACTAGCTTATAGAACTGTTTCTGTTCCCAGAATTACAGAAAATGAGCTTTTTAAACTTTTTTTTTTTTTAAAGGAATGCATTTTGTTTGCTTGTGTGCATGTGACGTATTCTATAGCCTTAAATATTTTTATCACTTTGAGGTCAAGCACAGAAGCACTGAAACTTAAATTCAGACACCTTATATCCCACCTAAGTCCTTGCATTTTTTTCCTTCTCTGGTTCAATTCAAATAAAAGAAGCTGTCAAGAGCTTTTGCTATCAGCATTGTGGAGTATGTGTGCTGTGGGACACAACTCACAGCCCGATCCTCTGACCTTCAGGATGAGGGAACTCTCTGGAGGCTTTCTGAAGCCTGTACAGCCTGGCTTCCCCTCATGTCTGTACTCAGGTTTCTTCCCCAGATGGGATTTGGGATGCAGCTGGGGTATAGCATAGAGAACAACAGGAAGATCTCAAATTGGAGCACATGTGCCCTGCCGCTAGACACAGCTGCTCAAGGTCTACAAGATATCCTGGCTCAGAAAGTGAGTACAGGGCAGGAGTCTTTGTATATGCTGTTCCTCAGACACATTTTTGTTCAACTCTTCATTCGCTTTTATCTGGGAACATGTCATCCTTTGCTGCAGAACTGTTTTCCCCTGCCAGCACGCTGAATACATCACTCTCAGGTGAAAAGCTGGGGTGGGATTCACCGCTGCCCCTTTCCTGGAGCAGAAGCAGATGGGAAGGTACGCAGAAAAGTCTATGAGTGTGACTGCTTCTGCTTATGCCCTCTCAAGATTGTCACAAGACTGACTGGTCTTTAATCTTCTGCAGGCCTTGTAGCAGTCAGGCAGTGGTCAGGATGTTGGAAAGTCCATGGCAGATATCTCTCTCATCTGCGCATGCCTATGTTACTAGATGGAGCTCACAGTGTGCACGGCGGTGGTGAGGATGGGAGGCGTGGAAGACTAAACTGAACTATTTACAGGTGCTAATCTCAGTGGTAAGAAAGGATGAATCAAGGAATGGAGGTAAGAGCAGGAGTTATCTCCATTGGACCTGTCAGCCTCTTTATCTCTTGCCTCAGTTGTTTATCTGGTATTCTTTTGTGCATTTCTCATGTTGATATCTCTGGCATAAGTTGCATTCCACATCTGGGAATGAGCAACGACAGCAAATGTAACCAACAGTGTTAGAACCCGATGATGTTTCTCGAGGTTTCAACCTAAAATGATTTTTTTCACTCCTCATCTTCCTTCAGTCATCTTAAAAAGGCTCAGTAACGATGAGTCTTCCTGACAAACAATTCCCCTTGGATCTCATCACTGTCTCATTGCTGGGTCACTTTATCAGATCAGTAGCCCTAACCTATTCATCAATACAGCAGCAGCTAAGGAGATAACTAGAAATCTGTTCTTTTCGACCCTGAATTAAAAAAGTAGTATTTCAATAGTTTGCTGTGCTTATACCCTTGGACGTCTGACCAAAATAGAGAGGAAATTCAGGGCTGAAATTGGCCCTGGTGTTTGGAGGTGTGACAAGTGACATATTATAAACTCCATAACCAAACCATAATCTTCACCTTCTACATTCAGTTTTAAATGTAGAATATCTCCACTTTTTCCACTTTATACCATAACACCAGAAGAGATGTTCTAAAATACAATTTAGTCTTTCATAAAGAAGAGAAGCATGCAACACCCCTTTTCAGCTCACCTCACAGCTGCAAACGTAAACCATGGCTGCTGGTATGCATGATATATTCTCTCATGTGTGACAAAAAGAAGTAATTACAAATATCGTTGTTGTATGGAAGAAATAGGTAATTTCATCACATTGTTACAAAAAAAAAAAAAAAGGAAATGTAATTTAAATGTGTTATATATTAATGTGTGGAGGCTGTGGGAAGAATAAAAGAAAGATACATGGTGTTGTCCATGTCCTAAGATGGAAACATACTAAGAACAATATTCCAGTGTGGTTTCCATGACTAGGATGAGCTGTGCTAGCCATTTTACAGTGTCTGCCATTCACACCCTGAAGCAGGGATTAATTTGAGAGCTGGATGGCCAGAGACATCATGGTAGTCTCTGCAGACTCTCTGCGATGAGGATTACACCAGAGAAGCCAAAGAGGGTCTACCACTGCTGCCTTGTTCTGCTAATTCTGAACAGGCCAGCCAGCACAACCATGTGGCAGAAGAGGGAAAGAAGTTGTTTCAGGAAAATAAACAGATTTCTTCCTTTGTGAATTAGCTGATAAATGACCAAAAATTAACATATACCTCTACTGAACTTTACTCAAGACAGGTAATGAAGCACTGTAATTGGTAAACATTTCCATGCTTTTACAGTATACTTAAGTATTGTGCACTGCAAACTCAGTTTCACCCAATATATCCTCCTGAATGGTAGAAACTCATTTCATATTTTGCAATATGCATGTGTAGTACTCCTAAAATGTACGACTATATCTCTCAGCATTGTGCTTTATTTGCCATTTTCCCAGCTTATTGCCATGTAAAGGTTTCCAGTGACCTACATAATTTTGTGCCATCTGCAAACTTTGTTATCTTACTTTTAAGAAATCTCTCTCAACCACAATGCATCCTTTATAAATCTGCATTTTAAAATCAAAACAAATCAGATGGGTGGAGAGTCCAAATGACAGGTTTCAGTTTTACAATTAACATTGAATTCTATCTCATGAATCTCAGAACTTAATAAACCTTGCTAGTGAAAACGTTCGTCTAGACTGTTACACTCTCAAGATGGCTTCCAAAGGCTAAGAAGTGTGCTTTTAAATTATGTTATCAGTGTGTTAAAATAGTAACCACACACACAATGAGATAAGGTCCCATTTCTGTTAATTTCTGTAGAAGATAAGGGAATTCCACATTTCTATTTGGAAAGTGTTGCATACCACCTGTCTTCCATGAGGTCCCACCAGAAGTGACTAGGATGATGATCTTTGTAGGTGCTCACCAAGAAGCGTGGGATAGGAAGGAAAGTTAGACTAGTAAGATGGCAGAAAAATGTGACAAACCATGCTTGAAGATGGATATACCTCAGAAAAATATCAGGAAGGTTAGTCAGAAATAATGTTTAATCTAACATATTAATTATCTTAAAAACACAGAAGCTTTCATATCATTGAAGATGTCATAAAAGCTCAGTGACGTTATATTGAGAGGGTGGAGGGAGGGTGTGAGGGAAGACAGGGAAGAAAAGCCTTCAGTTCAGCATAAGAAAGTCCTTTATTTTTTAGTATTCCTAACACTCAAAGTGGCAGGCTATGGAAGTTTACATCAATTGTATCAGCCTTGAAAAGAAGTGCAGTAAGAACCCGAACTTAGTTGTGTTTATCTGAACCATAATTCCAGATCTTAAGTCCTTAAATCTTTCTGTGGTAAACTTTAATATGTTTACTGTCTCTGCCTCATACTCTCATATAGACCAGATGGAATTTAACCAGCGTATACAAAGAATGACAGCTGACACTAATTTAATGTGCAGGAAGTTAAATCCAATGACAGCTCCTAAGGTAATGGAGATGGTAAAAGTATGCAGATCTCCGAAGAAGTAAAGAGATTAAATGAAGCTACACAGCTCCTTCATCTGTAACTGCTAGAAAGCTGCAACAGTACTTTAGATATATTGGCTCTAGAGCCTAAAGGGATTTTTAATAAACCAAGTAAACACAGTAGTCTAGCTGATCCAATTGTCCTGCAATCCCTCAAGCTGCTAGGCTCCCTCATGAAAGACATTCAACGAATACTACCAAATGCCACTGTCCCCACCCATATATGCAATGCCGACCACACAGATCCAATGAACTGCCCTGAGTTTCAGCTAGCCGTCGAAAAGAAGTACAGCCAACCATGTTTTGAATAGGAATCTTTAAGAGCATGATAAAACCAAGTTGATGGGTCCCTGGTGAATACATGCCAAAGATTTGAAAAAACATTTGATTTAACATCTGTAGATGAAAGCGGTGGACTAGCAGTTCCCCAGAGAGGCTACTATGGCCAGCAGCTGATGGTAGCTAACAGGAGACTGCAGCTGGGGCCTTTGCTAGCTGAGCCTGTAACAACCCTTCTCTGTAGGGCGGCAGGATTAAGGATAAGGCCAAGATAATGGAATTTGTGCATGCCTGGTCAGCTTGCTCCGCCTGACCAGAGCACTGATATCGCTGTGACAGCTGCCTTCTCAACACTCTCCCCTTGCAGCAAATGGTGGGCCAGTCTGTCAGCTGCATATGTATGCTTAACAGTGACATATTGGCAATTAGGGAGAGAATGATTCACATTTGTACTGTATACGGGTAAATAGTTCATGAAATACACAAGCATGAAATATAAGGGTAGAGGAGTCCTCGTGCAATTCAGGGCAGTTTTAGCAGGATTTGTTTTCCCTGTTTCAAGAGGAAAAAGTAACACTATGAGTTTGAAATTGCCATACTTATAACACTTGGAGTAAGTTTGTCATGTTCACTACTTAGAATCTTAATTAAAGCAGAAATTCTGGCTGGTTAACAGTAATCACTAACTAACCATTTATTAAAACAATAAAAAAGTGTGAAAGACTCTAAATTTATGTACTAACTTTTGAAAACCTCAGTCATGGATTCCATATTTGTAATAAAAATCTGAAGCATTAGTGGCATTATTCAACTCTAGACCAGGGTCAGGCTGGTGGCTTGCTACTACTTGGCACATAAAGGCTTGATAAAACAAGAATAAAACAGTTCTTTGAAAAGGGGAGTTAGTTAAACAACGGTTGTAATGGTAAGTCTGGAGAAATGATGCCTCAATCTCACACAAACTCTTTAAGAAAAAATTTCCTTTTTCTTTTTCCCGAAGTGTTTTTCTCTCCTATGGAGCTGGAAATTGGCTTGTGAAAACCAGTATGTATACTGAGACATAAGGAAGAGAAAGAAAATGCTATATTTGTGTATCAAATAAACAGATGCTGAGATTAAAAAAAGAAAAAGTATGGAAATTCTAAACCAGAACAGATAAAGAAGAAGCTAGACAGCTGCTTTTTCAGGAGGAGGTAGTTCCTACTCAGTGAGAATATCTATTGAAAGCATTTTAGATCATTCTTCGGACACCATTCACAATCCAGGTGAATTCAGTAAACCTCAAGGCCTAAACTCAGATTTACTTTAGTCAGTTTGTGCTGCTGGATCAATTTTTGCAATTCCTAGGTTCTGTTCTTGATTTTGATCACATTGTCCCTTTCTCTGCTGCTTACTGGTCTTATTCTGTATCCAGCTTCCAATTTGAAAAGACCAGGGAGAACACAACTAATTTTTTTTTTTTCTTCATCCTACTCAGGATCACCATCTACAAAAAAGTGACAGAAAGAAGAAATAATTTTTTTAAGAGGGATTTCTGTTCTCAGCCGCCTCCCCCCAGATATTTGTGAACCTTAGTTTGCTCAGGTACTGCTACCATCGGAGATAAAGTCTGTTGTGCCGTGGTGTCAGTGGTAGCAGCACAAGTGAGCGGCATTGCTACTACCCTGCTGCCACTCCACCTGCCCGCCGTGCCCACCCCAGGAGACATACTGCTTGTTCTAACACTTTTTCTTGTGGGTGTATTTTTTGGGTGTATTTCTAGATAGATTGGTGTCTATCCCTGAAGATTCCAATAGCACATGTTTAGGAATTCCTTCCTGTAAATCATTACTTGTAGCTCCACTGGCTCACTAACTTTTAGTCCTTTTTGTAGACCATGACAGTGGCTCTTTCCTGATCTTGATACATTTTTCACCTCTTTAGTTCTGCTAAACTTTGCATTTTCAGCTGTGCTGGTTTTGTGTAGCAGGGAGTGCTACAGTGGCAGCATCTTCGAGAAGCTGCCAGAAGTTTCACCTTTGTTCGGTGGACCAGGCTGGGTCTAGGGCAGATCTGCTGCTGGCCAGGGCTGAGGCAGTTGGTGACAGTGACAGTGCCTCTGGGATAATGTATTTAAGAAGGAGAAAATAAAAAAAAAAAAATAAGAAGACTTGAAGAAGCACAAGCGCAGGCAGAGATGGGGAGGCGCAGACCTCACCCTCTGGCCACTGGTGAGCGGCCATCTGGGCCTGACTCGGCCCAGCCCGGCTGCAAGAAGCGGAGCGGAGAGGAGATGTGAAGAGAACCTGAGAGGCATCTGCCTGCTGATTGTGAGGAATTTCCTGTGATGCCAAGGTCAGTGGAGCAGGAGGGGGAGCAGTGATGCTGCTCCCGGCAGAGATTCCCCTGCAGCCCGAGGTGCAGCCCCTGGTGAGGCCGGCTGTGCCCCTGCAGCCCATGGAGGCCCCGCAGGAGCAGGGATCCCCCTGCAGCCCGGGGAGGGCCCCACGCCGGGGCAGGCGGGTGCCTGAAGGGGGCTGTGGCCCGTGGAGGGACCACTGGGGCAGCCATTCTGGAGGGACTGCACCCCATGGAAAAATGACCCACAAGCAGTTTCATGAAGGACTGTAGCCCATGGGAAGTACCCTATGATGGAGCAGGGGAGAAATGCGAGGAGTTCTTCCCCCGAGGAGGAAGGAGCGGTGTAAAGCGACAAGTGATGAGCTGACCATAACCCCCATTCGCTCTTCCCCCCTGTGCCGCTCCGAGGGAAGGGGGTAGAGATAATGTTAAGCCTGGGTTGAGGGAGGGGTGGGGGGAAGTTATCTTATCTTGTTCTCTTTCTCAGTATCCTGCTTTGGTTTTAATAATAAACAAATAGTTTTCCCCAAGTTGAGTCTGTTTTGCCTGTAACGGTAACTTGAATGACTTCTCCCTGTCCTCATCTCAAACCTCAAGCCTTTTTGTTGTGTTATCTCTCCCCTCTTCCCTCCAAGAATGGGGAGAGTCCCCCACGTGGTAGTTTGGTCCCAAGCAGGGCCAAGTTTTTTTTGCAAACACTAATTACACAGGGGTTCCATGTCAGAAACTGATTTTCCGAGTGATATGTCTCTTGTATTTATTGTCTCATGGTACTGTAATATACAAAATTTTTCAGTCTTCCTTTTTGCTTTAAAAATAAAAATGAAGGTAATTTGCTTATTATAGAGAGTACCATTTTAGAAATAATTTATTCAGACCAATAGTGAAAAAAGCACTAGCTTTGGCAGCTGTACTTTTAAAAGTATAGCTTGATGTTCACTAAGAATTTTCAAAAACTAGGAGTATATTTGTCTTGCTTAATACTTCTCTGGACTGTGATACACATCCTCTCTATTATATATGAGTGGAAGAACTATTTATTTTTCTCTGAGGCTAACTGTACCTGATACTCAGTGACCAGCTGTGAATGTGTTTTTGCAAAAATTAGTACTGAGGCCAAGATATTCATGTATTTGTGCAATGACCTACATGGTTGGGTCATGTCATTGAGTGACGCAGTTCATGGGGTTCAAGTGGTTTGTATTAAAACTGAATCAACACTAGTTTTCAACAGACTATTTACAGAAAGTCCTTGTACCTTTCAGCATTGCTTGCTAACCGTGTAATGAAGTCCTCATGGAGTATACATACCGTGTCCATACATGTGAGTCAGGTTGCAGAACCAAAGGAATTAATTGTACTTGTGCATCTCTACTGATATTTCATGTAATTTTAATAAAGAAAAAAAAAAGAATTTCTGTTTTAAACTTCCCAGCAAGATTTTCAAATATTTCAGAGAAGATGTAACATGATTTGTTTGTAGCAGTCAAGCCTATTTCTTCTTAAATTTTCTATTTTCTAGTGAACTAGTGTGTTTGCAGCTTCCCGAAGGAGTTTCCATGATCTCCCTCTTAGGGCATTAAAGGTCCTGAAGACCTTTTGCAGTGTAATTCTTTCCTCCTCCTTCCCTACCTTTTTATTTTGTCATTTTCAAATTCTACAGTTTCTGAGTATGAAACTGTAGACACAAAATGTCATTGATATTAAGCACTCATATTTTTCACATTAAGCTTTTGTACTTTGTAAATATGCTCTCTGGTACCTGGCTTTTTATTTTCACTGACTTCTTTTCAAGAGAAGTATTGCATAGCCGTACACTTCTCCTTATTAGTTTTTCTCATGGTTCATTCTGCCCCTTTCATGACTTATCTTGCTCTGATTTTTTTTAAAGACAGAAAAAAAAAAGAATTTGACATTTAAGGACTGTAAGATGTTGTTTGATAGTGCAAGGTAGGACTTTGGCTGCAGAGGGACATCTCTCCTCATTAAATTAATTCTTTTCCTTGACATTTCTGTCATCATGAGGCAAATTTGTTTGTGGTACTTAACCTTTAAGTATGATATGAATTTTCAGGACAGTCATACAGTAGCTAAAAGCAACTGCACAAAACAACATTTAAACTCTCTCCCAACTTACTAATGAAATTACAAAAATAACTTTTCTTCCTTTTTCTTTCCTTCTTTCTTCTCTCTCTCTCTCTCTCTGCTCGCCCCTGCCGCCCCAGCTTCCTCTCTTTTCCCTGGAAGAGTCAGAAGGAAAAACAGGCCTTATGGTATAAGGTCTGTCAGTGACACCCTGAGAAGACCACTTCTTTAGCATGCCTGGCTCCATGATAGACTCGTGCTGAACTCATGCTGACCAGTCCCACATTGCTGGTGGGACTCTCATGTGATGTGGGGCTTTGCTTTTCTCCAGATGGTGGAGAAAGATTTTTTAGTTTTCGCTGTGTTTCATCTTCTTTGATACAACGTGGATGACTCCTGAAAGACCTTTGAAATAAAGAGATGACTTGATCAGAAAGGTGAGCATGAATTAATTGTTGTCTGTGTTGTACAGGGTGTTGGGAAGCTCCAGCCAAATTTAGGATTCCATCGTGGTATGGTATACCATGCTGTCTATGCTCTGAAAGGTGTCATTTGAAATTAAATGTGATAACAAAAGGTACAGAGTTCAGCTTTTTTTTTTTTTTTTTTTTCAGAGAGGGATATAAGGCTGGAAGCATTATAAAAACACCTTCTTTCTGCTATTCTGTTGAACTCGTTGTTTCAGAGCCTTCCAGACTC
>WHYT01015606.1:50839-82936 GCA_009806455.1 Tetrax tetrax | reverse complement strand
TTTTTTTTTTTTTTTTTTTTTTTTCAGAGAGGGATATAAGGCTGGAAGCATTATAAAAACACCTTCTTTCTGCTATTCTGTTGAACTCGTTGTTTCAGAGCCTTCCAGACTCCACAAAAACTCTACCTCACTGTAACTTGACACCTATTAATAGTTCACATCAGTGTTGCTTTCCATAAATATTTGTTTAAGAGTTTATACCACATTATTTACAAAACTATGCGAGTGTGTGTTGGAAAGGTGGTAAGAGTTTGCTTTTCATATGTCCTCATTTTTCTTTATCTGTTTACAGGATTTGTGCTGGCGCACAAATCTGTGTTCACAGACTTCTACCAGTTCTGATTTAGCTCAACAAAAGTTACATTTGTGCTTCACTCCTTTTGCTCCTCATTTTGGTACTTTAAAAATAGGAAAAGGAAAGTGAAAAATCTTGTGTTCTCTTTTGTTACCAATTCAAGGACCTGTTGGAGTGGGTCCAGAGGAGGGCCACGAAGATGATCAGAGGGCTGGAGCACCTCTCCTATGAGGACAGGCTGAGAGAGTTGGGGCTGTTCAGCCTGGAGAAGAGGAGGCTCCAGGGAGACCTGATAGCGGTCTTCCAGTATCTAAAGAGAGCTTATAAGAAAGATGGGGAGAAACTCTTTAGCAGGGCCTGTTGCAGTAGGACGAGATATAATGGTTTTAAAATAGAGGGAGGTAGATTCAGATTAGACATTATGAAAATGTGTTTACAATGGTAAACACATAAACAATGTGTTTACAATGGTAAACACTGTAAATGTAAAGTACAGTGGTAAACACTATAAATGTGTTTACAGTGGTAAAACACTGGCAGGTGGATGCCCAGAGAGGTGGTGGATGCCCCATCCCTGGAAACGTTCAAGACCAGGTTGGATGAGGCTCTGAGCAACCTGATCTAGTCAGGGATGTTCCTGCTCTTTGCAGGGGCTGGACTAGGTGACCTTCAAAGGTCCCTTCCAAGCTGAACCATTCTATGATTATGTGATTCTATGACCCTGTGACTGACTGATGAGGACCATATTGCTGTCAAAAGCAGTAGATATACCAGCAGAGCTTAAGAGAAATATACTTATTTCTTCAGATAATTATAAATTTTATTATTCTTAGCTGATAATCCTGATATTGGAATGTAAAAAGTATAGTTAGGTCCTATTTTTCTCAATTGTATTTCTTTAACATTTAGGACAAAAATAATGATGAGCAAGTGAAAACTAAATTATATGACATTTTTTATATTCAGGTCATTTTGAGTAATGCTTTACTTTGACCCATTGTTCTTAAATCATTGTAGTGCTCTTTATCCCCATGCATTCATAGAGAGAGAGAGATGGGATGGTAGGCCTTCAGGTGGAGTGCTGCATTTGTTGTAGCTCAAAGTCTTCTTGTGAAAATGACCAGTAAGACTACAATAAATTGATGATGGAGAGAGAAAAAAAGAGGCTAATAATCAGAGTGATTGCAACTAAATGTTCGGTATGGCTCATGCCGCCAATGCTACTGAAAACTACTCTCAGCTCTTTGTGAGAGTAGTTTTCAGCGAGATCTCCACCCTTTAAAAGATACATAGCTCAGCAGACATTGATAGAGTCCTGTAACTCTTCTTTATTCAGAGGTGAAGATGCTGTCAGCATCCTCGGCCAGACTGTCTGAGAGAACACCCTAGAAAAGATGCCTGAGGTATGGAGTTGTGGTCTGCAACAGAGGCCAGCTACAGTTCTCGGCTTTTTAGCTGAAATATTAGCATCTGCTGTGGTTAACTCTTGAGGAACCTGATTCAGTAGGTGTTGGCTGAGATGGCAGCTGCCATAAAAAAAGGAAAGCCTCTCTGGGGTTGTTGCAGACACACATCTTTTGTAGACTAGTTGCAGAAGCTCATATATATAAAATATCCAGTAGTGGTATACTCTAGGTCAGCAATAAACAGCCTGAGTAATAATCTAGTCTTCCAAATAATCAACTGATAATCAATGGCATTGAGGGTGGAAGGGATGGAGAACTTTTATTTTGCTTTTTACTATATATGTTGAGGAGGTCTGTGGAAGATTTAAATATGCATTTTCTCTAAACTAACAAGAATAGATCTTGGCATTTAAAAGGATTTTTGGTGGTGTTAATGGGGGACTTTTTTTACATTTTTTATGTCATATTGTACTTATGTCAGTCTAGCACTGCCATCTTGTACAGTCTGTCTCACATACTGCAAAAACTATGAGTACATGGGTGTAAGGGGTATCTGAATGTGTTTACACAAAAATAAACATTAACTGCATAATGCAACTCAACAGTGAACTGACTCTGGGTAACAGACACTTGGATATGCACAAGGTGCTTTGTTTCCAGCAGAAGCTGAGTTATCCCTACAGAAGCCTAGAGCTATATACTCAATTTTTACCTGACTAGAGAGAAGGTAGGAAGATGAACAGCAGCAGTGGGAAAGTAAACAAGTTAAATGAAATATAGGAAAGCAGTAATGAAAAGTGGTTATTAAACAACTGCTGTCACCATATAATCCTTGCAAAAACTGCCTCTGATTTATCATTTCATAGAGATCTTGCAGACCAGTAATTACTGAAAATTCTTATTTAATGAAGGTGAGAGCACATGGGAAAATTCCTGCTTATACTATTCCCACTGCCCCTCTCCTAGTGGAAACGTATGGCTGTGAATTCAGATATGAATCTCAGAGAGCTAGGTAAAAAGAACAGTTGAAAACAGATGGCAGCAGTTACAACTGGCATATTCCCAGTTGGTGGCTTTAGCATTTAGAAATGAGCATCTGTTCTTCTTCCCTATTGCAAAGTGGTTTTAACTCAGAGGTGTTAAAAATACGTAAGTTGCTGTTTTATTAATTTTTGCTGTTTACTGACTTTAATGACTTATATAGAATGAAAAGTACAATGTTTACCTGTGTGGCAGGGGAATCAAAATAGAAATACAGGTCTCTGATGCAGAAACTGAGGTTGTAAAGTAAAGTATAGGGGAGAGGGGAAGAGGAAATTATCTGATTTTATCCTAATGCTGAAAAAAACCCCACTATTGAAAGCTGAAACTGTAGCAAAGTGAAGGTCCACCTCTGTAACAGATTTCTGATGCCCTTTTTTTTGAGTATTATCTTCCTTTTTTAATAGCTATTAAAAACTCTTGAGATTAAAGAAAAGAGTAATATACTTAACCATCTCACTACTGCATCATCTAAAAGCACTGGAAATTTCAGTTTTGGCTTCAGAGAGGATCAGTATCAGTCTGAGATTGAGTCTTACTTTGTTAGACAGTGGACTTCTAAATGAGGTGGAGGTAGCTATCATTAAAACTGGAAAAAAAAATCAGGTTAGGCATAGTTTATATTGTCTTGTGTTTCTAGCATCAGGTAAGATCTTTGCAAAAACATTCAGAAACTAGGTTTGTAACACAACTCTATGAATATATTTATCCATTTTTAGCCAGAAATGGCTGTGACAGGTGACAACCTTAATTTGTTATGACTGTGCATAAAATCATGGCAATTATGCTTTTAAGCCTGCCTTTGCTATTGAGTCTGGGTGAGAGTGGGGGTCCATCTGGATGGATCTGGCCATGGGATTAATTGTTCAAGGGCACAACTCTTTGCATATCTTTCGGAACATTAGTGCCTATTGTAGGGAAAATGCAATAGGCTTTTCTGCTACAAAGTACTGAGCATGTGCTTGCAGATCATGACAGAGGTAGATGGAATTATTTTTATGATACCAGACTTTTAAAAATGAAAGATCAGATAGAGTGATTAATAGCTGACCATCTGCCTGAAGGCTTCTCTCATCTAAGGTATGTAACGGCTCTGTTGCATTGTGTGTCCACTCAACATACATATTGAGGAGAGGGAGAAAATGAGTTGTTTTAAACTGTGACACTATTCTTTTGAAACTTAGTATGATTTTGTTTGACTTTGCCAGTCTTTAGGCCACTCACATCTGGTTTGAGTGGAAACCAGATAATTAAAACTGAATCCTGATAAAATAAAAAGTGATGCTGGTTGCTGGAATGTAATTTGAAGACCCGATAGACCTGATGGTTGCTATTTGGATTCAAGAGTTTCTGTTCCTTTTGTTTGTTCACTTCCAGACCTTACAGGAATCCTTCCTGTTTAATCTTGATCTGCTTGCAGAGCAAGCTAACATGAAAGGTACAATTTTCTGTATTCTGAGTACATGAGTAGACAAGTCTTTCCTCAGATGGCATCCTTGGGAGAGTGATGATTCCTAGGGATAGGACTACTAGAATATGATATTTGTGTAACCCTGCCAGATCTCATGCTGCAGACTTTCCTAGGCCTTGTGATGGATGGTTATATGTGAAATGTTGAAGAGCAAGTTTTGACACAGGAGATATTTTATTCATATTTACTGTGTAAACCAGTGTGTTTGGCTAATCCACCAGTAGCATATCTATTGCTTAGGTTCTCGGGAGTCAGCTAATAGGCATATACTATAACTGGAAATGTAAGGAAATAAAAATAAAATTCTAATTAGAAATTGTTTTTTGAGATTCTTGCTTCCCATGTATCCTTGGTTTCAGTACTTGAAAATTGATGATCTCTTCTGAGACTAATGTGATGCATTGCTTGCCCAGTCCTGTAATTTTATTACTTCCCTTACAAATTAACAGAGCCCTTGACCTGCATGGTAATAATAGTTTCAGAAACAACTATTTTTATTCTTTTAATTGAAAAACGCTCCCTGTGCTTTTTGAATGGCATAATATTTTGCTGCATCTGTCTCCTTCTTTCCTTCTGTGAAAGAGGTCCTTATGGTAATGTGTAAACATTATGAAAGTATTTAGTGAAGAGTATTTAGTGAGAAGTACTCTGCTCATGTTAATACAACTGCAGTGAGTTACTTTAGTGATCAGGTCATTAGCATTCATGTCAGTAACAGGTACTGACAAAAGCCATTTATCAATTTTGCAACGTGGTGTTTTGATTTAACAGCTGTGATTCTCCGCGCCTTTTGCATATTCATGCAAAAGCAGCATGCACTGCACTTTTATGATAAAGCACTTAAAGGACCAAATCTACCTCAAAACACTTGTACATAGTTGTGTTGGACTTTATGCACATGTGTTGCTAGTTGTGAATGTGCTTGTAAAGATCTGAGGTTGAAGTTGTTGCCTTGTTGCATTTTGCATTTAAGCATATGGGCAAACCAGGCAGGTAGGGTGTAATTCTGTCTTTTAGCCTCAAAATTCTGTTATTTTGTGATGCACTTAGTAGACTGAACATAACACTGCAGTGGAGAAGGGGGTGATCAGTAAAAATTATTTACAAGTATGTCTTTGTGGTGGTTTATATCTTATATTCCATAGAAACCTGTCTTTAATTTTTGTTCTAAAACCCTAACTTTGCTAACCTGCATTCTTTGTCAAGCCTTTCTGTTGATTCAGAACATAAACTACTACTTTGGTCTGCATTGTGCAACTTCACTGCATTTATCTTTGAACTGGGCTTTTATTATTTTTAGAAAACCTATAAAGCATAATTAATAGAGTTGAATTAGCTGGTTGAAGCCAAGCTTTTAATTTTTTGCTAATAGAAATATTTTGTAATTAAGTTAAGCTAAATGGAAGCAATTTTTTTTTTTTTTAAATGGATGTTTACCAAGAAGCTTCTATCCATTTATTTAATTTGGTTAGAAAACCAATTAAAATTGAACTCGTTCAATCTTCTGAGTGTTGGCAAGGCTCAAGGTGCGTCATTGGTCTAAGTTGTCCAATGACCTTAACTGAAATTTAAAAAATTGAGCCTGGAAATTCTCTGCTCTGTAGATATCTGTGTTCTTCACAGTTTGTGTAGTTTCTATCACAGGCAGTAAGAAAATTAGCATTACAGGGTAAGGTAGGCATCACGGGTAACAGTATGTCAACCCCACTTCTCCACAAATTACAATAGATATTGGAGAGTAAGCAAGACATAAAATGAAGGTGTAAAAATTACTATCATTAAGGGATCATTAGTGTCTATATATGATAATGGGAACATTTCAAAACCAGAACTAAGTAGCTATGCTGTATATTTGTATGACTTTCTAGAATACTGATATAAATCATTGGGCAAATTCCTGCCTGTTTCTGCAGGAGTAAGTGTATGTGAGAGCATGTCTGTTTCAGTGTATATGTGAGCATGTGCATAGACCTAAGCAATTTGAAATAAATTATTGTATAGAGCTAAGTGGGGTGGGGTTTTTTTTTGTGTTCGTGTCTATGAACAAATTGCACACATTTCTAACTGTCTGTTGATACGGAAAATTCAAAACACTACTTAACAGTAATTACTGACTTTGTGATACTGTGTCAGCCATTGACTGGAAGGGTTAAATTGTTACAATCAGATTATTGATATTAATGTTTTTTGCAAAATGCAGTTGATTTCTGTGGATATTCAAACACGTCATTCTCATATTTGCATATGTTATGCATTTATGCTGATAGAGTCCATTTGGATTAGTCTGCACCGAGAGAAAATAATAACTGTCAATATAGAGTAGTGTTATGACAATCTTATCCTTGAGAGTCTTTCAAATGGGTAACCTTGATTCCCTCTGCTTTCTTTCCCCACACGTGCAAGTTTTATCACTGAAATCCCTGGTTAGTGCAACCCAATTAGAATTCTAAATAGAATTAGGAAGCAGCTGTTTTCTGTTCATTGCATACTTACAAATGAAATAAATACTCCAAGAATTACATGCATGTCTGTAGTTGCAAATGGTACTGAGTCAATTCTTCTGCTGACAAAGTGATAGAGGTGTCCAGAGCTCCTATAAGGGCCTCCTTCTCGATAAGGTGTTCTCTGTCTCATGCTCATATACTTCTAGTAGCAGTATGAAGCAAGGTTAAAGCTAGTTCAACTTGAAATTGGTGGTTGATTTCTGAAGATTTACCTTCAAGATGAGGATTTTTACTGATAGTCTTTGAAAAAGGTTACAGAAAGAATGTCAGAAGAAAACATGTGAAATAGTCAGCAAGATTTGGTGCTCTGACATCAGTCAAAACTTGTCTGAAAGTCTCTGCTGTAGAAATTTTGAACAGTTGGTCTGTTTTAGCATTGTCCCTCAAGTTCCCAAATTCAAGCATGTAAGGCTAACAGATCTCATTTTGTCCCGGTAGGCCTAATTGTTTTTTCACATCATAATTGGGGTGAGATGACACTCACAGAGGTGGATCCATGATACAACTTCTGTGTAGGCAGAACTTCATATGGAGTGACCTCCCTGAGGGAGCTCATGTGATCCTGGCAATGTATTCATAAGGCTAGCTTATGAATAATACTGATATTTCCATTTTCATCTGCTCATCTTGGTTCTATGGCAGTTACTCTCATGAGAGTACCGAAAGACATAAAATTGGTGGGAATGTGGGTATTTGAAGCAAATTTTCTGTAATTAGTTTTTTATTTTCGGTCGCAAACAGAGCAGTTCTTTGATACTTCCTCAGTGCAGGGATATATCTGTTTCTTTTCTCCAGTGTGAATGTCTAGTCACTCTGTTAATTTTTATTCCTGGATTATTCTGTAACATTTATCACAAGAGGACTAGTGTACCTTTGTTAATATTTAGACCTATCTGACGTAGTTATATTAGTACCTTCGCTTTTTTTAATATCTTCATAATGATAGTGATTTATCTATCTCTAGAGACATCGTGGTAAATCTGCTAAGATGTGGAGTAGCCTCTAGAGATACAAGCTTTAGCTTGTCTGAACATCAAGTCTGGTTTTTTTTATATCAGAATAATCACTTAGCCCTTCTAATTCCGTCATGCCTCAAAGAAAACAGTCCTTGGTGGTTTTTTGTGGTTATGAATCCATGTTAAGAAATAGAGGAAAAAGGAATTACAGGGACACAAGTGGTCTGAAACCTGCAAAAGGTTTTGACTAGAAGTCAAAAAAATCCCCTATTTCTTCACCAGTGAATTCAAAATTCAAGTTGATAAAGATGAAACATACAGTGCTTGTGTTTGTTTGCATTTTTTTTTTTATTTATTTGATTGATTTATTTCCAAGGAAAATTTGATAGAATTTAAGATGCAGTTTTCTGTTATTCATTGCCAAGGCTTAATATAAACTCTTAATAGAGCTCAAATATTAAATATGGATGAAAGGAACTTCATGTAGTAAAGTTGATTCACAGAGTACATTATTTCATAGCTGCAAAAAGGGATCCATTAATAAGATGTCAGTATTAACTTGTGTGTTATTTGCTAAATGGTCAGATTTACATATAATCTGAAATTGGTTGGAGTAATTTTAGACAGATGGTTTTGCTCTTTTGAAGGCCCTTTATGGTGCACAGTGTCATTATGCTGTGCAATGAATTCTGCAGCATGAGTTTTTCTTCACCCAGTAACCTCCACAAAGGGCAGTGCTTGTGGTTGTGCTTCTGAGTGGTGCCCTGTCCTGCTCCCCTTTGCTCTCAGACAGCAATAACTTGTGCCATCCTTTCCATGGTTACAGATTGCCTCCTCCCTGTCTGTAGCAGGCAGGCTCTGTGCAGAGGACCCAGTACAGTCGGTTTCTGCTCTCCTGGGGAGTAAACCATCTTGCTGGTCTTTGATCCTCTTGTCTGGCACCTGCTCCGCCATGAAAGAAGCCAGATCTCGAGGCAGGCTTATCCTCTGCCATTAGGTTGTGAGAAGACTGGTGGCCACAATTAGTGAAGGCTGGACCTTTGTGCTGGACCCAGAGACAGGTTTTGAGGGGCCAATTTTGTGACCTAACCCTTACACTCTGCAGCTGTCAACCCACACTGCAGCCACAGAGAAGACTTCTCTCAAATGGGCCCACTTATGAGTAGATCTCTTTCTCTTAGAGCTGCTGATTAAATGCCACAGAAAAAAACATCCCATGGTGAAGCCAGTTTTGTTTTTGGGATACTGGCACTCTCTTAGTAACAACAAAGCGGGTCTGAATTGTCTAGCAGATGTGACAAGATTTGGCAAGTAAGTGTGCATGAAGCAGAAAATCTTTGAGGGAGTGGGCTTTGAGGTTGTCATGGTACTAGTCACAAGGTTGTAACAAATCTGTGGCCAACTCTGGACAAAGCTAGCAGCCAAAAATCAGGAGAGTCTCTGGCTCCCCCAGCTCTATCCCTCCTACCTGGAAACCTTCATGAGCTACAAGGTCACCCTCGTTGAAGCCAGTACATTTCTATGGCCCTCTCACTCAGTTCCTTTCTTCCTACAAGTCCTGTCAAACTAATTCCTGTCCTCAGGTGCCAAAATTAGAACTTTGCATTTAAACAAACTGTTGCTTGACAGCTGGAACATAGGTATCAGCGCTTGTTGCAGCCCACCTACCTGCACCTGCAGCGATTCGAGGCCTCTAGGCCACTACTGAACTTGTATAACTCAGATCTCCAAAAGAATGGGGGGAGGGAGGTTTTATTGTCCTCTCTACCATATTGTTTAGAAATGTGTCCAGAAAGGCTTAGGGAAAAAAAAACCAACCCAAACAAATAAAAGGGACTGAGTGCGCTGTGTTGTACAATCTACTGTTCTGCTTGTCTATTTGGTTTTCTTTATTTTCTTTCAACCGTTCGACTAACCTCACCTCTTTGTGTTCAGCAGCTGAACAAAATGCACAGTGCTATATTCAGAAGCACCCACTCATTCCTTACAGCTTTCATGATAAAGCTGTCCCTCCACATGTCCACGTTGGCCTCTGACCCTACACGTTTACTTCAAGTAAACATGCCAGATGGCAGAGAAAAGTGGTAGGGCAAAGAACAACCCTCAGGGGGCCAGGAGTCATGAAATCTTTCTCCACAAAGCAAACTTAAAAGCAACAATTTCAACAAACGCCTTAGAGCAAGTTCACAGCTAGAACGGAAGGGAAACAGAAAAAAACAAGCAAAAAAAAATCCCCAACACAATTCTCTCATTACATATTTTGTTTTCTGTATCACTAGCTACATAATAGTAAAAACAAATAAAAATATGAGCGATCATTAGAAAAGACAGACAGATGGACTGAGTTTTTAGGCAGAGAGGTGGAGGCGGGCTTGCCTTTGGAAATGAGCATTCAAATCTGGAGCCTGAATATTGTAATAACCCCTGCAATATTTCCCATGTCCCGCTCCCTCTGCAGGGTCACTGTCAGAAGGCAAGGGATGAAGTTGCCGCCCTTGCCGCTGAGCCTGTTGCTCTCCCTTGCACAAAGGAAAAAGTTCAAACTGGGGGACACATCATACATGGGGCAAATGCCTACTGCTAGCAGTCATGCAACGGTAATAGGCATTGCAGAACAGAATAATGTAGAGAATAAGAGGAGAAGAGTTCAAGGAGTGAGAGGTAACTCCAGTTAGTCCATTTGACACATCAGGAGAAAGCAGACACATTTTATGGCTTACGCTGCAGCCCCAGCTAGCTGGCCTAGCGCAAGATACTACTTCTGCTGACAGACAGACCTTCCCGTAGTCCCCTCGGTTGTCGTCCCAGAAGCTTTGCTCTCATTGCAGTTTGGTGGACAAGGTGCAAATGCATTCAGTTTGTTAAGCTTTTCAACTTTACCCTCCATGTCCTCAGCCCACCTCTTTTTTGTGGCCTTAGGATCCGATCCTGTGCATTTATTCACATTTGGACAATCAGTGCTGGATTCAGGCTGGGACATAGCAGCATTTACTTCAAGTCCAGATTATGATTTTGTTGCCTAGATACAGAATCAGGTGCCTTAAAATAAGTCCCTCTGTGGCATGCTTCTTTTCTGAAATGTTATGGATGGCCTGACCCATGCACATAAGTCGACACACCTCGTGGTTTGAATGCAGCCTTCATAACTAGTTCTCTGAAAATGTTTTTTTTCCTTGTCAGCCCCAGAGCACTTACCTGTAGGAGGAAAGCAGCTGTTGATTTTTCTTTTGCTTTCCAGGCAGAGAGGCAGGAATGTGCAGAGCAGAATTGCCTTCCCAAGGCTAAACCACAAGCCTCGCAGTACCTCAGCTGCTCTCCTCTCAAACGCTTTTGCTGTATCCTGAAACACCCTGAGGAGGAAGGGAAAGATGGACAAAGATGCAGACTGGAGTAGCTGGACACAAGCTACTCCCTCTGGTTCGTGCGCAGAGGGCCTAATCTTAGGCCCTCCTGCTGCCATCTTTTTTCCTGACTGCTGCTTTGTTCTGTAATTTTAACCTGTCCCACTTCTGCCAGAAGTCTTCATTTCAGAGAGATAGTTATGAATATGACAAGATCAGAGGACCTTGTCCTGCAGCTAATCTACCTACTTGTAGTTCAGCTGTTTTCCCTGAAACAATGTCATTAAGCCCTCCTAAGGATCTGGGCCACAAGCACATTGTTTTAGAGAATAACTTCACCTGCAAGATCCATAAAGTAAGCAAAAGAGCACTTTCGGTAAGGTCTTTAAATTTTCCAATATGCATTAAACACACTTCAGAAGGAAAATAATTAAATTTTTTAATATGAACACCTCACTCTTCCTGGAATACATTTAACTGCTGATATTTCTTAAAATCAGGAATTGCGAAGTTAATTACAATAGGAGCTAGAGATGGAGAAACTGTCACAGTCCTTTAATTGAAAGGAGATACTCTCGTCTCCCTTATTTGTTACAGAATACCTTTTAGTTTTTTAAACAAAATCTAGACATAGCAATTGTTATTGCATAGACTTAGCTTAGATTAAAACATTGCCATTGATAATTTAATTCCATTACTGTGCATAACTACCTAGTATTGCTTATGTCCTACACATGATTGTGCAAAATATCTGTAATAATTTGTTGTGATAATGTATGCTATATTTAAACACAAATATAAAATAAAGCAGAACAATTTTTTAGCAGAATCAGCTCTAAAAGTTTCCTTGAGCATGCTGAAGCAGAGAGGCAAAGAGGGCATGTGCAGGTGTACCCTTGTGCCGTCTTCTACTGAACTGTCTTCTAGTATGGTTGTCATGAGGGATGTAAAAGAAACAATGGGACAAAACCTGTAGGAAAAGGACTTGGGGCCTGCAAGTCATTGCAAATCTCTTTTAGATGACATGACAATGATGTCTGTAAGGAGCCAACAAGGCAGGGGATGTGTTGGCACTTCCTTGTTTTAGCACTGTTAAAAAACCATGGAGGTGCATTTAAACTGGTGGCTTTATCTTTTCCCCATTTCTGTACAGCCCTATCTTTCATAAGCCCCAAAATGGCAGTCAGCCTCTTTTCTTGATTGACTGCATAATGCAGTCTTCCTCCTTCTGAGCTATTAGGATGCACTTGAGATATGTGTTCAAATTTTCCTCCCAGGAAGGTTAAAAGCTTGCCTTTTTGCAAATGAAAGCAGAGATTCTCCTATAGTTACACAACAGCATGGGCTGGATATTAAAAAAAGCATCAGCTACCATGGGACCTGAAATAGAACTGTAGCACTACCAATACTCTGGGACCCCAAACCTCGTCTGAAAACGAGAGCAGCTAGCAACGTGCTGTGCTGGCGTTGGCGGAGCGCTGCAAGACGAGCGTTAGGGCCAGGTCACAGCACTGACTCCAGGGTGAGGGTCAGGATTCATTAACCCTTCGGGATAAGCTAGAAATGCCCCTTCTGGAGACAGAAACTCATGTGAATTGCGGGAATCATGCAACAGCGACCAGCCCTCACTGTGACATCTGACTGGAGAGAAACTGGAGAGAATGTGCAGAAATAAATATTTAACAGTAGCCTGGAATAATAATGTTAAGGCAAAGACCTTTCAGGACAAGTATTTTACTGTGTAGAATGCAAGTTTACACCCTGTTGCCAGTTTGCATCTACCTCTTCTCAGACAGTCTTTTTAGTGCTGGATTTTTTATCTTCTTACTGTAAGCAAATGAAAAGGTGCACCACTACACAACTGATTGTTTTATTGGATGTGAAGCTTCTCATTTAGCCTTGGCTGAACAGTGTTGCAGGTTACTTGGCCACCAGCCATATAATTAGGGATTTACTACTCCCCTAGCTATGACAGGGCTAAGCGTCAGTGTACAGAGCACTCCAGTGCTGTATTTCCTCTTGAAATGCAAGTTGTTTGCTGCTGAGTCTCCTCTTCAACTTAGATTTTGCAGAGACATGGAGAAGCTGAGCTGAATAGAGTCTGGCCAGTGATTCTGGGTGGTTCTAAGAGGTGCAGGTTAGGCTGACAGGAGGAATTATGCAGCCTGCCTGCACAGGAGGTGTCTCCAGAGGGCTGGTCTGCTGCGGGAACAGCTGTACCTCTCCTTACAGATTTTCAGGGCATCTGTGCTAGCAGAGCCAATGTGTTGACCTGTGTGCAGAGATGTGCCTAGCAGAGATGATGAGAAATCAATTCCCCAGGGAAGAACTGCAGAACCATTAAGATGAACTTGTTCAGGGGAGAAGGAGCTCTGAGCTTTACTCTGCCACAAGAGGCTCTGAGGTATGAGAGTGGGGAGAGCTGAACATCACTGAGGGCATAGAGGGCATATGGGTGGCTGGGTTTGAGCAGACAACAGAGAATGCTGTGTTTGATTGATTGGGAGGATCAATGATATGATTTTTCTCAAACATGGCAATAAAAATTAAAATTGCTGTCCCTGCATTGATATTGTTGTCCCTGAGCTAGAAACTATTATCCTCCTAGGAACACTGAATCTCATAAGAATACATGAAACCAAATACAGTTAGAAGTAAAAATTCTGATAAAAATAGAACCATCACAGGCATTTTACAAGATTGCAGAAAACACTAATCAAGCTAAAATAAAGTACTTGGAAACTTGAATGTTTTCCTTGTGGGAAAGGTGCCCAAACCACTCAGCCTTCCACTCCTTATACCTAAAATTACTGATGAAATTCTCATAACAAAGTTAATAATTGATACACCATAATAGTTTTTTATCTTAAAACATTTGGCTGAGATTGACGCAAATGGTTGTGACTAGGGAATGCTCAATGCTGCTAGTGCCCAGCAGTTGTTAGCCAAATAGAAACATCACTCCTGGGTGTCCCAGCACTTCTAAGCATCCAAATATCACGAATAAATCCGTTTCCTACTGTACACTGAGCTATATTTGGAACAAGTTTATTTGCAGAAATTGTAGCTTCAGCTGGCTGTGCATTTATGAAAAATGAGTAGAAGCTTTAGCACTCAATAGACATTTTAATGGCAAAAAGCTGCTTAGAAATAGATCTGGTCAAATGATATCCACAAATAACCTATCTGCAGTTTTTCTCCTATCAGTCTTTGAATAAATTATGTTCCTTAAGAATTGCAAAACAGTATTTTAATAGTGGTACCCCCTTGTCCTTTCAATATTCTGGAAGCTATAGTAGAGATCTTGCAAGTTCTGGAAGCTCATATCGCTGGTCTACTCATATCATTAGCAGGGTTTTTTGGGTAACATTCATTTATCACAAAGTCAATGTCTTGGGCTTTTGGCCTTCAAAAGCTCTAAATTGTCTTTTGATATATGATGGCACAACACTTGCAAGGTTGTGGTACCTCCTTGAAGGTACTGAGTCAGCACCTGTTGTACGTTTAGGAATTACTGGTTTATTCCCTTTGCTTTATATATAGCCATATCACATAAATGACAAGCACAGCTAAGACCATTCTACTTCCTTATTCTTACTAACGTCTCTGAAACACAGGGAGGGAAGAGAAGAAGAGGCCTTAAATGTTTCCTGGAATGGGGCTTCCACCACCTCTCTGGGCAACCTGTTCCAGTGTTCTACAACTCACACTGTCATTTTTTTTCCTAATATCCAATCTAAATCTATCTCCCTCTAATTTAAACCCATTACCCCTCGTCCTATCACAACAGGCCCTACTGAACAGCCTCTCCACATCTTTCTCATAGGCCCCGTTGAGGTACTGGAAGACCGCTATCAGGTCTCCCCGGAGCCTCCTCTTCTCCAGGCTGAACAGCCCCAAGTCTCTCAGCCTGTCCTCAGGAAAAGTGCTCCAGCCCTCTGATCATCTTTGTGGCCCTCCTCTGGACCCTCTCCAGCTGGTCCATGTCCTTCTTATGTTGGGGGCTCCAGAACTGGACACAGTACTCCAGGTGGGGTCTCACCAGGGCAGAGTAGAGGGGGACAATCACCTCCCTCGACCTGCTGGCCACGCTCCTCTTGATGCAGCCCAGGATGTGATTGGCCTTCTGGGCCGCAAGGGCACATTGCAGCTCAAGTTGAGCCTCTCGTCCACCGGCACTCCCAAGTCCTTCTCCTCAGGGCTTCTCTCGATTCATTCTTTGCCCAGTCTGTATTTGTGCCTGGGATTGCCCTGACCCAGGTGCAGGACCTTGCACTTGGCCTGGTTGAACTTCATGAGGTGGGCATGGGCCCACCTCTCCAGCCTGTCCAGGTCCCTCTGGATGGCATCCCTCCCTTCCAGCGTGTCGACGGCACCACACAGCTTGGTGTCAACAGGGAACTTGCTGCGGGTGCACTGTATCCCACTGTCCATGTCGCCAACAAAGATGTTGAACAGGGCCGGGCCCAACACGGACCCCTGAGGGATGCCACTCATGACCAGGTTTACTTGGTCATAGTTTCATATTAACCATCATTTCCTTACTTGTTCCTGAAAAGGCCTCATGCCAAGAGCTTTAGTGAAGTTAACAGCTAACATCTATATGTTCTCCTCCAGCTGTAAGGCATACTCTTCTACTATTAAAAGAAATATTAGTCAGATTTGAGAGAATTTGTTCTCAGCAATTGCACACTGGATTTTATTAATATCTTTGTTTACTTCTTGTTGCTTTGTTGAAGTAAAATTATGTTCGAATATTTCTTTGGAATACTTTCCAGGAATTAAAATAAAACAGAAATTTCCTGGCTTGCGTTTCTCTCTTACAGCCATTAATAATGACAGGCACTTTAGCTGCCCTTTTTCAACCCTTTGAAATATTACTTGGCCTCCATTGTTTCTTAAAAATCACTAAAACACTAAATACACTGGAAATGTTTCCTTCATTGGGACCAGTGATTTTCTAAACATAATTTATTTAAACCTTATCCAACGTATTGTTCTGGTTTCTTTCTGCTTTGTCACTGGTGGTGATACTGATAGCAAACTTACCATAGCTGAACTATGCAGTCAAACTAAGCTCCAAAAGTCACTAGTAATGTCTTTAATGCAAGTAATAAGAATAACTCATCAAATTAAAAAGCTGCTATGCTGATCTGCTGGTAATGTTCTCCACATCTTCCAACTTCCAACTTGTTTATTTCACTAAAAACTCTCAGGGTATTTAGGTGTTGGCTTAAGGAGTAATGTGTCCTCTTGTTATGAAATGCATGCATTTCTCCTCAATTTTCTTGCAGTCATCTTTCTTATGTCACTGATCCTCTGACTGTGATTTGAAATCAGAGAAATAAGATATCTATTGTATTTCATAAGACTAAAAGAAAATAGTGTAATTGTAATGTTTAATACTAGAGTATTTTTCATGGGTAATTAGATCCAATTGGTAGGTTTGCCATGTTCTCTGAAAGCCTGAGTCTTTGGAATAAAAATAAACAGGGACAACTCAGAGTTCTTGAGTTAAGCATAAAGAATTTTTAAACACAGATTTTGTGTATGGAAGTCACGGAGTACACTGTAAATGACCAACACATTTCTAATGTAATAAGATCAATTTTTTGAAGCTGATAGAACAGTGCATTTGTAAAGCAGTGTGCTGGTAAATGTTTCTTGATATCTAGATTCCTATAGATAGGTGACTTTATGTAGTTTAGGAGTCTGAAGCAAAATTAATATAAAGAAAGAAGAATTTTAAGCTGAAATGATTTCTCTGAAGAGTGTAACAAACAAATGCAAAAGCCATAACACATTTTTTTTTACTATTTGGAAAGTTTACATTTTCCTCTCATTTTTGATCTCCTGTGCCCTTTAATTTATTTGCTTTGGGAACCAGAGCAGAGTCTATCAATGGTAAAGAAAAAGAGTATTTTCAATGCAGTGCTTTCTCAGAGCTAATGCCAGACAATACTCTCCGTGGTGTGCCTGGGAATAACTATGCTTGGTTGTCCAGAACTGCTCCCTCAAGCTATTCCTTTGAAGGATTTTTCTTTCTCACTTTTTTATGTTTTGTATAAAGTAATGCACCCTTTTCACCAGCTGAAAATAAAATGATTCTATATTGGGTGCAAGAGGGCAATGGGGCGCTTCTGTATGAGGGAAAGTATTAAATTCCTCCTCGTGTTGTGATGAAGGCTGTGTAAGTGGGTCTTTTTTATTCCCAGAAGCAATTATTTAGTGTAATAAACTGGATCTGTAGGAGATTGTAAACCTTCACACAAAACTAGCCCCTTTCTGTCTTGCCTGTTGATTCCCAGTTTCTGTTGCCCAAACTGCAACTCTATTTGTCTGCCTCATGCCTGCAAGGGCAGACAACCTGCCAGTGGAGCCACCCTTCAGACTGTGTACCAGTAAGCCACAGGGAATTACCAGAACTTTTCCACTGCAGAGATGTAGAGTGTTCCCTCTGTAATTTCCTTTTGTTGCAGATGATCGCGGGTGTAATTCTTACCTAAGTGCATTATAGGTGTTTCTCTTCTGACTCAACAAAAAGAGGCACTATACCTAAACTTTATTTCAGTAAGGAAAAAAAAAAAGAAAATTCAACTGGTACTAGCACAGTGGTTTAACTAAAAAACATGAAAAACAGTGATCAGGGGAAGCTATCTCTTCAACAGCAGCTGGGAAAAAAAATAACAAAATCCTTCCATATAGCCTCGTCCGGTTTAAATTGTGAAGCAACATATTCACCTACAATTTGTGAAAATGAGGGAGACAATGCTGGTCCTACAGTCTCATCGATGCTCAAGATGTTCATGCTGTCTAAGAATGAATGAATTAGATGTTTTCCTGTAGCTGTACAATTTACAACCCAAGGTTCTTGTCCCATGTGTGGTTAAAGAAGGTTTATAATTTCACCCAAGTAATATTTTCACTAATAAAAAAAAAAAATTTTCATTCAAACTTTTGAAAATACTTATTTTCAGCAGATGGGCCTCAAGTACAAAGAGAAAGCACAGCCACAGAGGGACCAAGGAAAAGTTTTCCCTGCCAAATTTCAGCTATACTTAGTTAAAAAGCGTATAATGGCTGTAAGATTTATTTTATTTCTGTATACCATTATGGATGTTCAAACTCATGCTAGTTGTTTACGAGCAACCTAGAAGCATGGACCTTGGTAGGATATGTGGAGTGCAGATGTAAATTAGAGGTCACTCCTTTCCCTCCAAAGTTATCAGCCTGGAAGACGTGATGTGTATGAGCAAATAGATATGACTTTTGTTTTCTTACTACTTGGAAAGTGCTTGCTTAATTTGCACCGAAATTAAAATGTAAAAAAAAAAGACTTCCTTTGGCAGGTTTTAAGCATGTATGTTAGCCCAAATTCAATAAACGTGAATAGCTGAAATATACATATTTTTAAAACATTCAATCAATCCAAGTGTATCTCATCGCAACACTGTATTTTAGGAGATTGTATTATTGTTTATTCATTGTAACTTAGCAGAGAGTAACATTTTTTTTTTCTGTTATAGAATCCCAGAAATGGAGAAGTTAATTCCATTCCTCCCATCTTCTTCCTTCTAAGAAAGAAACAGGAAGTAAAAGGTGCTTAGAATTTGGGAAAGGAGTAAAGAAGAGCAAATATGTTAATAACCCTGAAAAGCTGGAATATTCAAATATGAGTGGGACGAGGTGGAAGACAGGGAATTCTTTTGGGAAAGGGCCAAAGAAAAATAGTTTAGAAATGTTTGCTAGAAAAGGGATTGTGCTTTGCTTAATGTTCTGTTAGTTTTTGTCTGTTCTACTACTGTGGTTTTCCTGAGAATTAGCAAAATTCTTAATGAACTCAGTAGAAGTTATATTCTTGGTACAGCTCAGTGCAACTGAGACAAAGGACCAAAATTTGTTGCATTAGTAAAATGCAAACCACAATTTCGAGGTAGAGTTGTTGATTTTCTGTGAAACCTATGAAGTGTACGGGGCAGTGGATTTTGATTTTCATAGGAGATTTGTCATGACTCATTCTTTCATACAAATGTACTTTTAATTCTAACTTTTTTCTCCCTTCTAACCCCCCTCCTCAGTGGCACCCCCTTAAAGGGGCAGAAGATATTGAAATAATGAAACTTTTTAAAGAATAAGCAATTTGTCAATTTGTGATATAATTTGCTTGTACTTGACTACCTTTTACAAAACATCTATGCATTCACACAATTTCATTCTCGTGCCTTGTTCATATTGCTGTTTGCTCAGTTTCTATTGAATTCCATGAGCAATTTTTTTAGTGGTAACTACATGGCAAGTTCTCTGGAAAACAAGAATAACATACTGTCTAATATTGTAGTGACAGAGATTACTTTGTGGCTCTTCACAAGATCTTTTGAGAGCACAATGGTAGAAATTGATAACTTAATGATTTCCAGATGTCTTACTTCATTATTACCTCAGGAGTATTCAATAATCTCTTGATAGTATGGTTACAATAATGTGTATCACCTATACAGTGGTTTCTGTCTATGCAAAACTGTTTGCTTTTCCTTACCTCTCTTTTTAAAGCCCATTTTGGGTCAAGAGCTTTTAGAGTGTCCTGTGGTGTTTTTTTTTATTGTTGTTGTTTGGGGTTTTGTTTTTGTTTTTTGTTTTTGTTTTGTTTTCCAGAAAACACAAATGGTGCTTATAATGTGTTTCCTTCATCAAATTTGCTAGAGGATACATGCCTGGACCACAAAAGTCAGGGTCGGTTTTAACAGTGAATTGACCCCTTGCTAGCAGTGTAGCTGAAAGGCAAGTGGCCTTGCACCACCCTGTCACTGCTTAGCAAAACTACTTTAATTTAGTAGATGACAAACATTATTTTTATGTTTTGTGTAAGGGATACACCTCCCATGCCAGTCTTTGTTATATGTGTTACAAGAGTAAAGGGTTTAATTTTAAGTCAGGACATGAGGGAATACTCACACTGGTAATATTAAAGCTGGGTTAATATATTCTGAGTGACATCAGCAAAATGTCCTAGTAATGACTTAGAATTCATATTTATAGTAATAGGAATTAATGATGTTCATTACTGGAGCAATGTTAACTTGAGTTTATTTGGTTGGGTTATTTTTATGCTAATAAAATTAATAAAAATATTAATAATTTTCAAGATAGTCTGAGTCTTACAGTGTCTTCCCTGTTTTTTTGCAGCACAGAATTGCATAATGCTATTGAATTTTGCTATTAAAGTGTGAAGAAAGTTGCAAAAAATCAAACTATGTAGGTGTACAGTATTGTTCTCACCTGATTAGGAAGGGCTTTTGCATTCTAAAGCAGATGTTTGAAATGAAGTAAAGGGAATGGGCTGTATACACACACTACGACTATTATTAGTAGTGGAGAATTTCAAATAGAAATAAAAATATAAAAAGATGAGGGAGAGAAAATATGCTGTTCTTCTATATATTAGTGTACAAGTCACCAATTGCTCTGTATGGTCTGCAGGGGTTGTCAAAGCAAGAAAAAAAAAGAAATAGCTGCCTCATTATGGCTTTGTGCAATGGCAATTCACAATACTGCAAAATCAGGCAATGTAATTTCTCGCAATGTTACAAGAAGAGAAGCAGAGATTCAGAATTCAAATGGCAAACGTTCTGTATCACAAAATTGGAATTTTAAACCTATTATTTACTTAAGATATTCTTGTAGCATTTGCCCTTCCTCACCTGTAGTGATATGTCTGGGATTATCGCACATCTGCCCACTGCAGGGCTGTGTCACTTTTTCCTGTAGCATGTGGTGCTGTGAGCTACTATCAAGGACAGGATACTGGGTCTTGTACAAAATTGCAGTTTGTGTGGGAATCTGGACAAACTTAAGAGGTGATTTTTGGGATGACTAGGATTACTGCAAATATTCCTCTGTAAAATCTTTCTTAAGTGAAATGTGGTGACAGTGTTTTCTCCTTAATGACTCGTGGTGCACACACATTTTCTTTTTCCCTAAGACAACAAGCAACAACTTCCTTCTGGTGTCAGTTTTTACTGTGCTGCTCATGTAGAGGTGTTGAATGTCCAGACTATTGATTCAACTGAATTTTCTATAAATTTTTAGAAAATATCTGCAGGTTTGTTTTCTCATAAATCGGTAGAAAATGCATATCTGACCATATAGTTAAAATGTGTTATCAAAAATCAGAAAAGTTCTTGTGTCTAAAATTGGGGAGGTACTTTGAAAACCCTCTCTAATGTGTTTTTGGATTACCAGAGATTACTTGGCACTAGTATTTGCTTCTAGTAGACAGCTGTGAAATATCGACACTTATTAGTTAACTACTTTTGCTGACCTTCCATGGAAAACAACACCACAATAGTGGTCTTGAGCATGTGTGAATTTCAATCATGATGTATTTATGTGCATAAAATACTGTGTTTGTGTGTATATATATATATGGGCAGATATGTATGTTTTTCAGTTTGTATGTATATCTGCATGCGTACATACATATACATATGAAGTCTACACATTTTTCATGTTGTTGATAACTGCTGGTACCTTAAAGAGTCTTGATTTTTCAGAGAGGTTTTCAGAGCAGTCAGTAGTCCCTGAAGAGCTAATCCCACAGAATATGTAAAATTAGGTAACAAACACGTGTTTTAAGCTTGGGAATTTTGGAAATACAGATTCAAAAAAGATATATACCCTAATTTAGTTTAGTTTCTTCGACTGTATATACATGAAGGTATCTCACTTATGAAGAGAGTGCACTTCTGTTTTGTGTTTCTTAAAGCTTTCTCATCTGAATTGATAGAACTTCAGGGACATCAGTTCAAGGGAGTCTGTGTATTGCATTGCATTCCATCTGTATTGCATTGCATGAGACCTTGCTTTCAAAAATTGTCTCCCTGCTGCAGCTTCTGAGTGAAAAATAAGAATGCCAGCGTTAAATACAGGACACTCGCTGCTCAGTGCTGCAGACTTCCGTATAGCTCTACTACGAATTCAGCTCCACAAATAGCCAGCAGAGCAAAAGGAACCAGAGGCTGCACTGTAAATCCAAGGTTAGCATGAGTTTCCTTTTGCACTGTTCCACAGTTATTTGTATTGCAGCCACTCTGATTCCATTGTAGAATTCTGGTTTTTTGACAAGCTGTGTTATCATGAGAAAAGCTGTCAATCGGCAGTGCATATAGAGGGGAGGCAACAAGGAGAGAGCATGCTTTTAACTATCAGGTATTTTTCTTTTTAAAACTCCAAGCACAGTTAAATGTGTCAATAAAATCTAGGTGAAATACTGCAAATGGTTCTTTTTTTTTTTTTCTTCAGCAGTCAAAACAGTGTCAATACTGAGGTGAGCCGATATCAAAATATATTTGAAAGCCTTGTGAATACCAATCTTTTCAGACAGGGGATCTCTTTAAAAGGCACTTTCTATCAGATTCAATCTGAGCTCTTCCTTTTGCTTTTAATTATACAGAAGACATCTCTGAAGAACATGACCTGCTTTACATCGTTCAAACACATAATACAAGAGAAAATTTTTCTTTTCATCTGACTCTATGGGATATGTTGTACATCCCCAGCGCATATGCCCTGGTACTGATAGAGCAGATGACACATAAATGGAGTGACATCATTCACAACTGATGATTGAATACTTCCTAGGGACTCACAAAATAGTTCTGCAGGAAATGAAAATGGAAACTAGATGATAATTGAAGCTTTCAGGCTCCCTTCTAATTTCAATTTTTTTTTTCCTGAACATGTTATTCTTGCATCTTGCTTTTTGACAGTAGATTAAATATTAACTGTGTTGCTTATTGGTGCTTTGTATAATTTAAATGATTGATTTATGCCTAAACAAGTGAAATCATGCTCCTGTTCAGATGAATATCTATTACATCTCACTTTTTAAATGACCTTTCATTCAAGGACACTTTATAATGATACTTTGAAGACATTAACCTAACATGTCCATGTACTGTATTTTTATGATAATTTTTCAATAGGTGGACTGGGAGCAGAGGAGGCCAAGGACAGTGACAAGTGTGGGTATCAGAAGTCCTGACTCTTGGACACTCTTTCTAGTAATGAGATTCAACCACCCCTGTTGTATTCTGCAGAAGGTAAATGTCTTAGCATACCCATGAGCTGAAAATAATTTAACTTTAAAGTCCCTGTGAAATTAAGATATAACTTCCAACTAATCAAACAATAGATATTCTAAGAAAAAAAAAGAAGACATTTACAGCATCTTTAGTGTGAATAACAATTCTGCATTTTGAAATTTACAAAAAGACTGGCTTGTTATTTGTTTCATTCTTACCTGCATGTAGTTGTGATATGCAAATAGAAATGTGCAGTAACAAAGAAAGAGGTAGAAGCTTATTTCACAATTAATTAAGGTTTTTCTATATCTAAAGTTGTTTAATTCAGGTATGAGAGACAGTTTACCTGAACATGTGAAAAAAGTTAATTCCTCCACCCTGACCTTTGGTATACAAAACTTGTGCTTCCAGTAGAAAGTGCAATAAATGCCAGGTCCTTTGGGTGCTAGCTGTTTGCATTAACGTTTTCTATGCTGGATCTTAAGTCATAGATTTCCTGTCAAGAGTTCTTTATACTCATGGTGTGTAATAAGTGTTGAGCTGTAAGCAGAATACAGTGCCTCGTGCTGTCTGTGCTGACATGCTGGATATTTTTAGTCCACAAATATATGTAAAAAATATACTTTTTTTTTTTTTTCTCCAATTACAATTCAGTACTGAAGCTTTGAAGAAATTATTCCCTGCAGTACTTAGGGAGTTAGTCACAATAATATAAAGAGAAAAATGAACACCTATAAATATGGCTAGAGGGACTCCAAGAAGAAAAGGGAGGTATATGAAATTTACTGGCCCATTCATCATAAAGAATTATGATAGCATAAGTTTCTGTCACTCAGCTCAGATCTCAGACCTCCTTTTGGAGGAGAAGAGAGAGGCAGAGCATAAAGCAGAAAGCCCTTTGTATTTCTACGAAAATGAGGAATGGCAGAGTGATTGTTTCCATTATCGCTGCCTGCTTCTCTAGAGTCATTCTACCAGAAGTCTTGTGTGAAAATAGTAGATTCCTTGGGATGTACTGGACTTGGTTTAGTTTCTGAATTTTTATCTGCTTTGGTGGACATGTACCAGTACCTTTCTCATTTAGTCAACAGAAGATACAAGATGGTTCATACCTTCATCCCATACGGCTATCTTCATATACAACAATTAGAGATCAAAGTATCTTTTCTACGTATACGTTACTTCCAATATGCATGAAATTAAACAAACACTCTAATCTCCTAAAGCTATTATAAATACTTAATTATGGGTTTTGAGCATATGCAGAAATTCCTGAGATTGGAACTCAGTTTTGTATATATGTTTTCTAGGCCACGAACGTTTGATTTTGTTTTAATAGTTCATTTTTATGGATTTTATTATCTTTTATTTTACTTACATATTTAAGTTTATTTCATTTCTCTTGTCAGAAAAGAAAACTTTAGCATAACAATGAAAGTCTCACATTTGATTGTATGCAACAATCAAATTTTTTTTTGGGAAAACTATATTGTCCTCAGCAGAGTCAATAGACTCTGCCCGTCAAAGCTTCTCAATAGCATAAGAGGAGCTTTATAGTACCAAATTTGTCCCTCAGCACTTCTCTCTTACAGAGTGCCAAACACAGAAGCAGGACTTCAGGCTTCTACCTACAAGGTACTTAAGTATGTACATAACTTAAAGCTTATGAATACTTCTATTGAGTTAAATGGGGCCATTCACATGCTTAATTTTGTGTGTCTGATTAAGTGCATTGGGAAATCATATCCTAGCCTGGACCAGGGTACATACCCTGATGTTACTTTGTCTCAAACAGAGATTTAACCAGAAATGGGCATACTGTGTTTTGCTTTGTTTCTTTCTATAGCTAGAAAAATGCTGATTTAATTCTCCTTTGAAGAACAGTAATTTAATTTTTGAAGGAGTAACATTACAGGAGCTCAAAATTCTGCTTAGTTGTCCCTTACTTGTTTTGACTATGTGTGTGAAATGAGCTATTTTGGTTAATTATTAAATGCAGGGTTTTTTACCATTAACTGTTTCATTGGTTTGAAAATAGAGTTAGATACATTTAGATTAGATATTAGGTTTTTTTTTTTTTTACAATGAGGGTGATAGAACACTGGCACAGGCTGCCCAGAGAAGTGGTGGATGC
The DNA here is from genome assembly GCA_009806455.1 of Tetrax tetrax. Lineage (NCBI taxonomy): Eukaryota > Metazoa > Chordata > Aves > Otidiformes > Otididae > Tetrax > Tetrax tetrax. Next base: position 57,708 of record WHYT01015606.1, on the reverse strand, counting down.
CCCATCCACAGAAACGTTCAAGGCCAGGTTGGATGAGGCTCTGAGCAACCTGATCTGGTTGGAGATGTCCCTGCTTCTTGCAGGGGAGTTGTACTATATGACCTTTGAAGGTCCCTTCCAACCCTGACCATTCTATGATTCTATGATTCTATGATTCTATGTTCTTCTCCCTCCCTCCTATTGGGTGACCAGAGTCCTTATGTTTCTGTGAGAGCATTAGTAATAAATTGAAAGCATTCTGTGCTTTGAGATAAAATGGTTTGAATTAAGAAACCTTTTACAGAGATGCTAAAGTTAGCATTACCTTTCTAGCCAGCAGAATACAAACAGGCTTTTCAGTGGCTTTTCCAAAATTATCCCCATGCAATCTGTACTGCTAAGTCAAAGTTCCATGCTGGTCACTGTAATGCATAGACAGCATTTATTCTAAATTAAGTAATCCCTGAGATTATGAGAAATTGCTACACAAGTTGTCATGGCTATATGTTACAATTTGCTAAACCTATAAAGAGGCAATGGTAAGAGAAGAAAACCAATTTAATATAATTGAGGAGTTGTCTTTGGTGTACTTCATAGCCATTTACACTATAGATGAAATATTTTGTTCTGTTTGGTTGGTTTTTTACAATTAAAGCATAAGCAAACATGTGAACATAAAATCACATAAGATCTCTGGAAATTAAATGAAACTGAAAAATGACTATATAGTCCCAACTGTAATGACAGAGTACTTTATAAGGATAACACTAGCTTTGCTCTTTCATTGCACTATTGCAAAACTTTAAAAGCTGTTTTCTATTTCTTCTCAGGTAGTGTCAGGAAGTAGTTTATACAAACAAAAAAACTGAAACTGACAGTGCATATAGAACATAATTTAGCAACAGTGAATGTGTGAGGATAAGGTATGTGATTTTGAATGTTGTGCGGCAGGAAAATTCATAGTCAGGTGTTAAATAAAAATATTTTCACACAGAACTAATTGTTTTATATGAAAAATACTAATAGTATACACTTTAAAATATTAACAGTGAACAGACTTTATACATTCTTGGTAAGAGTTCTTCCTAGGTAATAAAGTTACCCCTAGAATGAATCTGGATAAAATTATTTCTTCTGATGTACTACGCATAATAATTTATCTTTCTTGGCAGACACTCTTCTTTCCATGCAAACAGCTTCTTCTAAATTTCTTTCATTTGGGGGAGTAGCAGAGGAGATGATTTATTTTCTGGCTAATGTCAGCATCCTAGATAGGAAAGGTACTCAATTCACTCTCCTTGTCTTGCATAGTAATAACGTTGCTCAAACTTTTGTAGACTTTTTGTGAGCCAGATATTTACAAAGCTCTGCATTCTTATTACCTACCATTAAATTTTGAAGATGCCTGGGTAGAAAGGAAAAATTTTCCTTAAAAAAACCCTTTAATTTTTTTTTCTTTGAATATCAGATTTAAATAGTTTGTGTTTACAGATGGAAAAATTGTCTAGTTGATTGAACATGGAACTTTTTACTTAAGCACATGGTAGGATGTTCTATATTCCTGAAAGAACTATAACAGACACAGAAATTTCAAGATTCATAGGGTACTTTATTCTAATTTATAATTGCTCTGTAGCGCTGTTGTGTGTTCAGGAATAATGGATCCTTCTTAGGTGAGACTGCTATGTTTCCTGTCTAAAAACTCTTGCATGGGTAAATGTGAAATGTATGAAGTTAAAAGCATTTGTGCTAATAGAATGTGATCCAGAGTGTTAGGTCTTTCTAGATGGACTGTGTCTAAAATGAACTAATTGGCCTAAGAGACTTGCATCCAAGATTTATGGATCAATCCCTCCATTTAGGGACAAGGCAAAAGACCAGAAACTGAACCCAATTTCCCTATAGACTTAATTCTATTGCATTACTAACACAGAATATTATTGCTATGATGGTGTTGGAGAAAGCAAACTGAAGATAATGCAGCACTTGTAATCTCCCCTTAGGATCAGTGGTATTTCTATAAATGATGGTGACGTGTATTATAGGACAAGTTATCAGGTTAAAAAAAAAAAAAAGGATCATTGCTCTTTTTAAGAAAATAATTTTGTAACATGAAGTGGGGTGATTGATTGACTTGAGCTTATTATAAAGCGGGGGTGGTTGAGTAAGCACTTTCTAGTCCATATCTTACAATATGTCGAGCACAGATAATACATTGAGAGTTCACACTGCTTTGCTAGGAACACTCTGAAGTCTTTTAGTTATTGTGAGACTACTCAATTATGGGCCCTTGTGTGGAAGGGCACTGTTGTCTCATAGATGGATCAAAACTGTGATCAACAGTGATATTTCTTGTCTGCTGAATGGAAAGAATGAGTTTCAAAAAATGTGTGCCACAGTGTTCCTACCAAAAGAAGGGTAGCAAACATGCACACTGAAAGCTATTTTTAAAAATGGCAGTGTGAGATGAATAGGGTGGTGATTCAACACTTAATCATTTAGTGTAATTTTCCCACTTACTTCACTAAGTATTTTATTTACTTTGAGTGAATTTAGCTTTGCCAAAATTTGGTTTTCTTAATTTGTCTCCCATTAGTTTTATCTCACTATAAATTGTGTTTAAAGTCTCTTTGAACAGAACCAACTGTATTTTAAAGCATATAGATGGAATTGCTTATTGTATTCTATGTACACAAATTCAGTGCAAATGAAGTGAGAATCAGACTGAATTAATTCATTTTTTTTTAAAGCAGGATGTATATTATCTGGGCTTTGGTTAGTAAATGAGAGTTTTTATCATTAATTTTTAGACATCATGCATGTATAAATAATGCTATCTGTTGACAGAATGTAGGTGCTGTCAGAGATTAAGGAAGAAAAAGTGTTCTTTTTCTTGTAGTGCTTCTTTGTCCAAATGCTTGTCTTCCTTAGAAAATTACTCTTGTAGTATGCAATGAAGCTAAGGCATGTAGTAGGGTGACTTGGCATCCTTAATAAATGCAAGGAAGCTGCCAGCTGTATAGTATCTAGCTATGGAGAGTTTTTAGATAGGATCATCACAATTATCTTCGTGTTAAACAGGTAAAGAACATGACGTATGAAAATAAGTGATAGGGTTTGTTTTTGAGGACCTTTGCCCCATTGTTATTGCAAGTGTTGAGTAATCTTTTCCCGTGATTTGAAAACTAATTCAACATGCTAGTGCTATGTGATTAAGATAAAAGTAACACACTAGCATAGGACAGAATAAGTGATCAGAGTTGCATAGTAAAGATTTCTACAAAATGATTTTGGAAAGTTTGGTTGTCAACCCCAAGTCCTTTTCTTGCAGGTTTCTTATTTAATTCTGTCAGCTAGGAAATCTTGCTCAGAAACTAGTAGTAATCCATGTTTCCATAAAAAATTGCTAAAAAGCCTTTGTTTCTTCTACATATAAAAGCCTAAGCAAAGATGAGTTGAACTAACACTGTGTCAATTTTGATCAAATTTCTTTGTTATTTATTCATTTATAAGTTGTAAGAAATTACACCGTTGATTCATGGTTCTCTGAGAAACTCCTGCATATCCAAACTGCTGATGCACAGCCCTCCTTATACACTGGGAATTAAGCCCAATACCTTATTCTAAGTCCTTATTCTTAAATTAGAGGGAATAGTTTCAAGATCCTTATTCTTTGGATTGTCAGAAAGTTGGACAAAATCACTACCAAAATAATGTTGGCACTGAAATTATTACCTGCTGTTTTGGTTGTCTGATTATTTTCCAGATATCCCACAACAGAAGGATGGACTTACACAACAAAAAACCTTTGAACAAACCCAAACCCAAAACAAGAATGGCATTTCAGAAATTTAGCATCAATGATTCCTGCTACAGACTTACAGCATGATCTTTAGGAAAACTCTCAAGAGTTCTGTCTTGACGTCCTTATCGCTATGGTAGAGGCGATGAATTTAAATGCAGAAAAAAAAAAGTTGTTCAGGCAGGGTAAATTTGCAAAATTTTTATAAACCACTTAAAAAGTACTTTGACATAATCAACTGGGAGGTTCTATACCAGCAATTCATTAAAAGAGCATTTATTGAATGTTTGTCAGCTAAACAGTATCCCCTGCACTGTTGATACAGCAAATAAGAATTTTAGAAGATTCTGATTTAAAATCAGTGAATGAGTTGCTGTTATACTACTGCAGTTTTGAGTGGACTATGCCTTCCCAAAAGCCAAGTCTGTGTTAAAGAGAGAATTATTCCTGGTTAGTTACTTACAGGTAGCTGATGTGTATACAGCAACATTAAAGCAAGGACAAATAATAAAACCCAATGACAGCTGATGGAAAACTTCTAAACTTTTTCTGTCTAAACTTTCCCCTCTGTATTTTAATATTTTTTTTCAGCATTTCCTCAATCTAGAAAAGTTAGCCCACAAGGCAAGTGATATCAGTAATAGAAAAAATAGAAATAGAAATAGAAAAAATCCCAGTGTGTTGTGCTACTTTCCCACTTTTAATTCCGTCTGCAATGAAACAACAACTGAATTAACTGTCAGAGGTCTTGCATTCTGGTCATTCCCGTGTCAGAGATGAAGCATTTTGCTAGTGTTCATTAGTTGTTTCAGCCAGCTATTATTACTGTACTAACTGTGAAGATGTGGAAACAAGGCCCTCAGGTACTGTGTGATGCAACAGCACAACTGGTTTAGAATGTATCCTGCTGGATTGCCAGTTATCCATATCTAATTGTTCATAAATGATCATGTATGAAAGGTAATGCTGGAAATAAACAGAGACACGGGGACAGTTGCAATCCCGGCTAGATGTATGGGTAGCTGTTAGTGCCAGCTCAATCACCTTTTCAGGAAGACCTAATGGCCTTTGTTGATGGATCAGTCATGTCAGAGAAGGAAATTTGGCCTTGGAAGACCTTGACTGTACATTTTATTCTCCCTGTCGCACATGCACGTGACGAGATACCGATTGCGGAAAAACCCTGACAGCAGGTGTGTTATTAAGAAAGTCCCCCTTCAAGATTGTTAAAGAAAATCTTTTTACCCCACTGGAAAGAGAAGAGAAGAACAGCTTTTATTTTGAGGTAATCACAGTGTAGTCTGGGGCTACATATTCGTGTGAGAATGCTCCAGATGAGATATTATCTTTTAAAGCCTGGCTGGTCATTTACAGATTTTGGCAGCTGATAATGGAGATCTCAAGGCAGCTAGGAGTACTTGTATTCCTGTAGCATTTCTTCTAGGTGCAGGCCAATTTCATCTTTGAAACGTTGTGTGTCTGGGACCATGCACATGGGCCCATAGAGTGGGTAAGTGTATGACACATTAGGGATGTCCTGTGTTGACAACTTGCAGGTCTCCACTTGTGAAATGTATAGCAATAACCTCTTTACACTGATCACATACCAATGGAGATTGTGTATATCACGTATTTTAAAAAGCCTATTTCAACAAATTATTTTAGAAGTTTTTAAAATTGGAAAATTAGGGTTTTTTTTTTTTTTATATATGTTCACAAGGTCACACATTCATATGTTTTTCTTTCAACTGTAGAATCAGATTCTTAGTTATCGAATACAGGACAGGAATAGTGAAACTTAAAGGCTTCTTAATGTGATCTGTAATAGCTTTTCTTTATGTAAAAATGAGCAATTAGCCTTTATATTAGAATTTTCCAGAGTTAAAAGCTACTGTGTTGTTGCTATTAAAAAGCTGAAGATGTGCCCCTTTTCCAGTGAAAAGAGCACACATGATTTTATCTCTGTAAATGAGATTTGACTGTAAAATGGGACTTTTTTGTCTAAGAAAATTTGTCACAGCCACAGAAGTGAATGTCCTCCTCAGTAAATCTTGGTTGATTTGTTTCGTTTTTCTGGATATAAGAAGTAAAAAGACTTTTTTTACCACATAGCTGATTTGAAGTTAAGATGGCATTCTGAAAGTGTTCAGGGCTTTGGAGGCTAAAGAAAGTCCCAGGAGATAGATTAGTGGGTAGAGGGCAGGTAAGGCAGTCAAAGGTACGTGACAAATTCATTTATCACATGGGTCTGTGACCTGATTGTGCAATTTATCACATGGTTCTCAGCCCTACAAAAGGGATATAAGTGTTTGTATGTATAAGGCAGTGGGAATGTCTCTGTAGGGGGAAATTCTTCATGGTATATCCACTCAGCCATTTTCTTCCATTTCTGGAAGATTTAACTTCAAAGTAAAGTTTTAATGTATTGGCTGTGAGAGAATATAAACTAAGTTAGTATTGAGCCAGCAGATGGAAGAATCCTTATCACTGAACAATGAAACAAGTTGATTATTTTTTCCTTGTGCAATCTGGTATCTATGCTCACATTTGAAAAATTAACCATTGACAGAATAGTTGTTTGACAGTTCCAATAGTTAAGCTCTTTTTCTGAATATCAGTGCTTCATCTTTTTGAAAATAAAACCACAAAATACAAATGAAGATATGAAACAAAAACTGACAGCTCCTTAAATGCTGCAAAAAAGAAGAAACTAAAATGTTCTGTGCAGAAATGTATTTCACCATTTCTTCCATAATCCAATTATGCAAAGGTTAACGTAAAGTTTGAGGCATGAGGCATGTTTCAAGCAAATTTTCCATTGTTCTAGTTGATGCAAAGAAGAGAAACCCAGTTAATACATAAAAAGTGAACGAACCAAGGACTGTCTGTGAATGAGCCTGGAGAAGAGGAGGCTCCGGGGAGACCTGATAGCGGTCTTCCAGTACCTCAAGGGGGCCTACAAGAAGGATGGGGACAGGCTGTTCAGTAGGGCCTGTTATGATAGGACAAGGGGTAATGGGTTTAAATTAGAAGGAGGGAGGTTTAGATTAGATATTAGAAAAAAATTTTTCACAATGAGAGTTGTAGA
>WHYT01015606.1:0-50819 GCA_009806455.1 Tetrax tetrax | reverse complement strand
ATTCTATGATTCTATGTGTCTATATACTATGGTTTCATCAACTAATTGCCTGTGATGAAGCAATATTTGAAGTAGCGAAGGAAACTGATGGGGAAAAACATCTTTCAAAAACATTTTAAATTAAATAGAAGTGACTGAGAATCAAGAATAAATGTTGTAAAATTCTTGGAACTGAAATAGATTAATAAGTTTATGACCTCAAGCAGATAGGGTTGTGTGGGAACTTAAGAATTCCTAGCCTGAGATGGACACATCATCCTGTGTCCTTTTATATTGCTATTGGCTTTTTTTTTTTTCCTAGATACTTGCAAGGATGATAAATATTATCCTAATGCTTGTTATCAGTTATGCAGTAGAAAATCTAAATTATCAGGTGCTGAAATATGTGGCTTTGATAACCTTTGATAGATTCTGTTTGAGGAGTATCACTGATAATACTAAACTATTTTATTTATAAAACACATGATTTCAATATTTCTTAAAAGAAAAGACTAAGGTATTGACCTCATTAGTATCTGAAGAAGCCATAGTGGTATAACTATCATAATCATATGATGGTTACAGTAATACGTTCATTATATTCCTTCTCATGTGAAGTACTCCAGAGGTCAGCAACAGGGAAAGTGGTTTTGGAATTTACTTTAGAAATTCAGTGCCTAAAGACTCTCAATAAATAGTCATATTGTATTTGTTGCATATTTTTTTTTGTAGAAAATAACCATTAAAATACCCTGAAGTGACCAAAGAGTGAGTGTGTGGGGATTTCATAAGTGCAATTGCACTACTGCTGTTAGAGGTGAGAGTAAAGAGAGAATGGAGTTATTCTGAGCTGACTTAATATGGTGCATGAAGGCCCAATAAACAGTTCTGTACATTAAATGTACTATTGTTAGCCAATGAATTTTAAATTAAAGTGTTTGAAATATGCAGCAAAATGCTTTTACTGTATAGAAATAAAAATAATTAGAAGAGGAATAAAGAAATGTTTTTGTAAAGGCAATGTAAGAGACTAGGGTAGTTAGAAATAGGGAATTTACTTTGTGGTTCATGTAATTGAAAATGCAATTATGCCATTAGTCTTTAAAAACAGCAAGAATTATCACTGTATAGTATCCTAAGAAAATATCAATACTTCCATTTGATCATGCAGTAGCTCTTTTGCCAGTCTGCGTATGCCATCAAAATTTTTAAACTATGTGCAAATACAATTGAATGCTAGATACATTTTCATCTTTGCTAGACGTATAGAGTTGCAGTAAGTACTTGGTTTATCTAGCCGAAATATCATATTGCAAAGTAAGAACTAAAAAAAAAAAAAAGATCTTTTAAAAATATCTGATAATTAGACAAAACATAATTGCATAATAAGTCTTTTATAGGTGATATGCGAGTTATTCTTCAAATAAGATGACTAAATAAATAGTGAATTAGACACAGGTACATTAAATATCTAGAACAGGAATTAGACAGGCGGAAAAAAACTTTTACTAAACACTGCCAAGAACTCAAAAAAAAAATGGAAGTGGTTTGAAATTACTAAAGAAAATGAATGTCTCACTTGAGTCTATAAAATTTTAGGAAGTGCAATTTTTTTAAAACATGAGCATTTTCATTTTCTAGTTGCACACGTCTTAGAAAGGATGAGTCTGTAGCTTGCCCATTGTTCCTGAGGTCTTGACTAGATTTTCCTTCTGTATGAAAGTACATTTTAGTTCATCTGCGACTTTTAATCTCTGAGTTTAATCGGAAGTAACATCTCTTGCTATTGACAGGCAGCTGGTGAAGTAGCACCAAGGTCCTTGCAGGTATACATGAAATCTTGACAGCTATTGTTAGAACACGAACTCCAAACTAACCCCTGAATGTAGAAATTCAGTTGCTAAGGCCAAGAGTGTGAAACAGCTCTTCAGCTCCTGCAGGTAACTTTTCTTTTGTCAAACCTGTAAAAGATACCGCCTAAGAAAAGATGTTATCCAACAGGGCATTTTCCAGACCTCTGCAGTTCCTGGTACTTTTATATTTGAAATAAACACCATGCCACACTTGATTCTTCATAAAAAAAGGGAGCAGATGTAGGCGTGCCACGGTCTCCAGGCTCAGGCTTGTGGAAACAAAACTTGTGCAGATAAGACACCAGTTACTGGTTCTTTTCCTTTTCTAAATGACTTAAGCAGATCATTCTCTGAGCCACTGTTTCTTTACTTAACCTCATGAAAGTGGAACATCTTGCTTTAAGTCTAATGTGCCTAAATAGAGCCAGCAATAAGTGACTATCTGTGTGCACCTGAGAACTGCTCCACAGGCAAGGACTTTCCCTCTAAGTATGCTGGATAAAGCACATAAAAAAACTTCTAGCTTCATTAATTGGCTCTGTATGTGGCAATTTACAGTTTATGTGGAGGTGATTTTTCCTCATGAAAAAGCTGATTACATTACAGCTCATTAACAAGAATACCTTTGTTACTGAAAGTTTCTCTTAAGCATAGCTAAGGCTCGCTATGACCTACTTCTAATGCTTTTAGAGTTCTCAGATTTCTCATTTTTATTTAAGTACCTACCTTACATGTGATTGGCTGCAGGATAAGACAGGCTCACTGTCTAATTTTAGATTGGAAGATGTAGGTTTTCTTCTGTGAGAAATAAATTCAAAAATAACTTTTTAGATCATAAGATGCTTGCAAGTATATGGAAATAGTTCACATTTCCATTCTAGCCCTTGAGAAAGGGGAACAGCAATCCTGAACATTTATAACTCTGTTCTGATTCTTTGTATTCAGATGAATACATATTTTCTCTATCTCTGGCCCCAAAAGAGTTCCTTCTCAGGAACTTTTCCATTGCTTGTATTGCCAAAAGCAGTATTTCTTTCTGGAAGATTCTGTAGAATTGAGTGGGAATTAAAAAGAGAGGTTTTAGAGAAATTTAAAGGGATTTTAAAGCCATTTCTTTGGAGTGCTAAATAATCTAATGCAGAATTAGTTATTTAATTTTTTTGCTAGCCTATAAATCCTGTAGTTTGAATATAATTTTCTGTTTAAACACCCTAAAGTTGCTGAACACATCTGAACAAGGGACAGCAGTATATATGAATTACTATTTATTTTTGCACATCTCTTTTATGGAGAAATAGACTTTTTATAAATTATTGACATATGTTATTTACACATTCCTGAAGTATTGTATCCCAATGAAACTTTGGATTTCTGGGGATTTATATACGAATGTTACCTTTTGCTGACATTAGTAGAAATGAATTCTGTTCAGTGACTAGACAATAGTATTGCTATGTCTACAGGCCCAGAATGGTCTAACAGTGGAAGGAAAGATGTGACCCAAATAGCAGACGTTTTTCTGACATTTTTCTTTGGTCCCCTTTGAGTCATTTTAGAGGGAAACATAAGACAGCACTTTCTACATGATCTTCTACAGATCCTCAGCTTCCATCACAGCAATGAGGCATACACAATAAATCAGGGATATACATTTAAATTAATTGCCTCAGTTCAAGGCATGTTCTTCCTTCAGATTGCACTGTTTGAGTTTTGAACTTCGTACTTGTGTGTAACTTGCTGAATACTGAGTGTATGATTTACACATACCGACAAGGAGGAGTGCCATGCTCAACCTTGTACTCACCAACAGGGAGGGGCTGGTGGGGGATGTGAAACTGAAGGACAGCCTTGGCTGCAGCGACCACGACTCGGTGGAATTCAAGATCAACGTGGCAGCGAGGAAACTACACAGCCCTGGACTTCAGGAAGGCAGACTTCGGCCTCTTCAGGAACCTGATGGGCAAAGTGCCATGGGAGGCAGCCCTGGAGAGAAGAGGGGCCCAGGAAAGTTGGTCCACATTCAAGGAGCACCTCCTCCAAGCTCAGCAGAGGTGCATCCCAATGAAGTACAAGTCGGGCAAAAAGGCCAGGAGGCCAGCGTCGATGAGCAAGGACCTCCTGGACCAACTGAAAGTGAAGAAGAAAGCCTACAGAGGGTGGAAGCAGAGACAGGTAGCCTGGGAGGACTACAAAGAGGCTGTGTGAGTGGCTAGGGATCGGGTGAGGAAGGTTAAAGCCCTGATGGAATCGAATCTGGCCAGGGATATAAAAAGCAACAAGAAAAGCTTCTACAGGTATGTAGGGGACAAAAGAAAGTCCAAGGAGACTGTAGGCCTCCCTCTGGAAGAAAATGGGTGTCTTGGACATGGAGAAGGCTGAGGTACTCAAGTCTTCACTGATAAGGGCTCTTGTCTCCCCACCCAAGCTGTAGAAGGCACAAGCAGGGACTGCAAGGATGAAGAACCACACACTGTACTCAAAGAGCGGGTTCAGGATCATCTGAGGAACCTGAAGGTGCACAAGTCCATGGGACCCGATGTCAAGCCACTGGCGATCATATTTGAGAAATCCTGGTGGTCTAGTGAGGTCCCTGATGACTGGAAGAGAGAGAACATAACTCCCATTTTTAAAAAGGGAAACAAGGAAGACCCAGGGAACTACGGGCTGGTCAGCCTCACCTCTGTGCCTGGCAAGGTCATGGAGCAGATTCTCCTGGAAACCATGCTAAGGCACATGGAGAGCAAGGAGGTGGTTGGTGACTGCCAACATGGCTTCACCAAGGGCAGATCGTGCCTGACCAATTTGGTGGCCTTGTATGACAGGGTGACAGCATTGGTGGACAAGGGACGGGCAACGGATATCATGTACCTGGACTTGTGCAAAGCTTTTGACACTGTCCTGCATAACATCCCTCTCTCTAAACTAGAGAGGCATGGGTTCGATGGATGGACCACTCGGTGGATAAGGAGTTGGCTGGATGGCCACACTCAGAGAGTGGTGGTCAGCGGCTCAACATCTAAGTGGAGACCGGTCACGAGTGGTGTCCCTCAGGGGTCCGTGTTGGGCCTGGCCCTGTTCAACATCTTTGTCGGTGACATGGACAGTGGAATAGAGTGCACCCTCAGCAAGCTGTGTGGTGCCGTTGACATGCTGGAAGGGAGGCATGCCATCCAGAGGGACCTGGACAGGCTGGAGAGGTGGGCCCGTGCCAACCTCATGAAGTTCAACCAGGCCAAGTGCAAGGTCCTGCACCTGGGTCGTGGCAATCCCCGGCACAAATACAGGCTGGACGGAGAGAATGGATTGCAAGCAACGCTGAGGAGAAAGACTTGGGAGTGCTGGTGGACGAGAAGCTCAATATGAGCTGGCAATGTGCCCTTGCGGCCCAGAAGGCCAACCTGGGCTGCATCAAGACGAGCGTGGCCAGCAGGTCGAGGGAGGTGATTCTGCCCCTCTACTCTGCCCTGGTGAGACCCCACCTGGAGTACTGTGTCCAGTTCTGGAGCCCCCAACATAAGAAGGACATGGACCAGTTGGAGAGGGTCCAGAGGAGGGCCATGGAGATGATAAGACGGCTGGAGCACCTTTCCTATGAGGACAGGCTGAGAGAGTTGGGGCTGTTCATCCTGGAGAAGAGGAGGCTCCGGGGAGACCTGATAGCGGTCTTCCAGTACCTAAAGGGGGCTTACAGGAAAGATGGTGAGAGGCTGTTCAGTAGGGCCTGTTGTGATAGGACAAGGTGTAATGGTTTTAAATTAGAGGGAGGTAGATTTAGATTGGATATTAGGAAAAAATTTTTTACAATGCGAGTTGTAGAGCACTGGCACAGGTTGCCCAGAGAGGTGGTGGATGCCCCATTCCTGGAAACATTCAAGGCCAGGTTGGATGAGGCTCTGAGCAACCTGTACTGGTTGGGGATGTCCCTGCTCCTTGCAGGGGGGTTGGACTAGATGACCTTTGAAGGTCCCTTCCAACTCTAACCATTCTATGATTCTATGATTCTATGAACCTGGAGATGTGCTTCAGCATCTTGGAAGCAGTAGTTCAGATGAAGTGGCCCACAATCCACAAGAAAACTCAGCGTCCACACAGATTAATCTACATTCAGAGAGCTGTGTGATGGTTTGCCTCTGATCAAGGCCATAAATCCTTAGATGAATCTCCTTCTCAGAGCTGCATAAATTTCAGATTTGTGTAAGGCTATTGTTCATGTTGCTCAATGTCTTTGCTTTTGTTGGTTCTGCTTTAACATGCAGTTAATCTGAGCCTTTTTTTACTATATTGCACTTTTTTTTCCCTTCCTTTGGGTTTTATGTACATTCTCTAATGGTTGCACGTAGCAGATAATATTTCATGTTATCAAAAAAAAAAAAATAATCGAGAGCAGGTCTAAAAGAAAGTCATTCAGATTGGAAGAATCTGTTTTGTATAAGTATATTATTGTTAGTGGCTTTAAAGTGTTTTCAGAATCCTCCATATTTACAGTAGATTTCTCTGTGAAGAGGGTCAGGTAATTAGGGGAACATAAGTTTCACTGAGACAGTTGAATCCAATTAATTTACTATTCAACATATTTACAAGGTAAAGATGCCTTTGCAGTCTCCTTAGGATAATACCACAAACAACATTCAGCTAATTTGCAATGGAGACATTATTATAATTAGACAGTGAGAAGTCTTTATACATAGATAAAACTTCACCAAGTTCCATGTGATGCTTTAGGTCTTGAACCTGGACCCTGCATAGATTTAAAGGATTATATTCTATACATGATGGTATTATTCCTTTTGACTGAATTTTGTTTGTGTCAGAGGACTCCAGTGTGAAAGGATCACGTGAACAGAAAGCTGTGAAAGTGTAACAGCACTTTGCTTCAGGTTTCAACTACAGATGGTAATAAGTTAAATAATTTCTTCATTCATGGTCCATTTAATCACAAACCATGACATATTTTTCTCACACAGAAATGCAAAAACCACCCCCAGGACTCTGTGGGGGCTGGGAGCTGCTGGGGATCAGGAGGATCAGGTGTTTCCCATGGGGCTGGCAGGGCAGGACTTGGCTCTGTCCAGAGCTGTGGGAAAATTCTGTTTGCTTTCTGATTTTTGCAAAAAACTCAAGTCTTACAACCCATTATACATAACTAGCTTTCATGGTACTATTACCGTCATAAGGACTGAAGGATTTATATGTATTGGTCAAGGACGAATATTTTCACTAACATTGTTCTAATATGAAAAAAAATGTAAGCATCATTATTTTAAGAACCCTTGTTATGAATCTAGGATTAAATCTATAATTGTACTCCAGAACTGGGGAAACGCTACAAAAGAAAGCTTCCGTTTGGTATGTAATATTCCTAAATGACACACGAGCACTTAAATCCCATCAAAGACAATGGGTTTGTGCATGTGCTCAAAATCCAGTGCTTGCAAGCAACATGCTGAATTGTTGCCTTGTTCTACAAAAATATATAACCCTTGGTCATTTCAGAGATTTGGAAAATAGATTTTTTTTTTGAGATAACAGAGGACAGAAGTGTCCTCAGGACTACATGATAAGTCTTTTGAATGGTAAGAAATAAAGTAAAATGGTTTGCTTAGTGAACAGATGTTAGTGCCTATGAATTCAAACATACCTGTTCAGTGGCAAAAAAGGTTTTATCTGAGGTTCATGGAAATTTTCTAGTGAACATATTTTTTGCTGATCTAAAGTCTAGGTGAAATATTTATTTGCTTTTGCAGGGAAAACTTGATTTCTCAAAGTCAAGCTTTCCACATCTTTAGTAATGGCATTGAAAACTAAAATAATTTCAGTTTATTTGTTTTCTTGTATGGTCTACTAAGAGGACTTGTTTTATTTGTTTGTTTGCTTCCCCTCTGCAAGTTGGATTTCTCAGCCACATTACATCTTCCAAGCAACACCATAAACAGAAAATATCTCATTGCAATTGCCTCTTTTTGCCACAATCCAGATTATGCTTATCACAGCATGATGGGCAGTAACAGAGACATCAGGAAGTCTATTTTGTAAAGGACCACAGGAGGGAATAAAACAAACTGCAATTCTTTTATGTCTCTAAATCTCATTACTGTTTCCATTAGCTTTCAATTTTTAGCTGACAGCATGTCCATGGTCACTTTAGTCAAAAACGACTTTTTAGAAATTTATTATAATTGAATTGTCCACAGAGAATGTATCTGCCTTCAGATGTTGATGGTTTTTCTTTATGCTTCATTTACAACTTAGCTGTGATTTGTTAGGCTCATGAATCAAGAAACTCATTCAGGGAGTAGTATAGACTTGCATAATTAAGCCTAACATGGAGACGCACGGGTGACAGTGACAGCTGCCCGTATGGTCTGCTTACCTGGGTAACCTGAAAGTTAAATGGCAGAGTCACAAGGCAGAAAAGATAGTGGTACTCATTATTTTTACTCATTGGCGTGAGAAAGGCAAGATGTTGTTCATACGCAGTTATGCAGGTGTTCAAAATGCAAATTTGCAGCAGTCTGTGTCCTCAGATTCCCGTGTCCAGCTATATATACACACTTGACCTCTCTTGGACTCACTAGGTACAGCTCCTTCCTGACAGAGGAAAAGAAGGAGTAACATTTGCTTGTGGATTAAGAAAAATCTAAGTAAGAATCAGAGGAGGTGGTGTTATATAATGGAAAACTTTAGGAAGTAGAAGACTGAGACTTTGGATTGTTTTGAGAGGTTAACACTAGAGCACCACACATAGTGGTCTATAGCTTTTCAGTGTCTCAGGATAATCTCCAAGACAGTAAAAATGACCAGATGAGCATTTCAAACGTTATTGTAACACTCAATGGAAAGAAACACCAAGTTAGACACAGGAGCTTACATCCTTTGGGCGGTCACTGGTAAGTGAGCTGGCATCCTGCTGAAATGAAAAGGGCAGTGACATTTGCCTGCTTTCTCAGAAAGCTCTCTGGTACCTTACAGGCACGTCCAATATCTTAGAGTCTCATCTGTAGCTGTGAGGGGAGTTAAGCTCTCACCGTATATGAATGAAATAACTGTATACACATGCGTAACTCTACATGTATAGGATCGTGTTTATTGGTTTAACAGGATTTGATGCATTCATGTATCTTACTGCAGTTTCTAAAGGCAGATTGACATTCATATGAAATTGTTGAGAACATAAGTTTGGCCCACAGTTGCTACCCATGCTGAGATCACGGAAACAGAAAAACTCCTCTCCCCTCTAAACAACCAACCAACCAAAACCCAAAAATACTTTTAAAAATGTTCTGAATAATTTTTGAGTTTTACTGGTAGCAGGAGAAGGCAAAAAAAAAAAAAAATCATTCACAAGGGAATTCGCAAAAGAAAGCTAAATCTAGAAATCAGTAAACATGAAACATTATGATGCTGTTTTCTGCAGTCTCTTTGTAGAGTAGAAGTGCACTTTAGGGTAACTCTGCCATTACCATCCATGTTTATTTACTCCTTTGATAGCAGATTTCTTCCTGGTGCATTAAGTGACTACATTATGCTGTGCAAAAACACTATTGGCCTAACCTCATTGGTTTTAAAATGATATGTTAGTAAGTTTGTCTTTTTCCACTCCCTTTTATTTAACATGTTAATGACAATGTTATCTGACAGGATTATGAGATGCATTTCTTGACATTGATGAAACTATTATTGTAGTTTGACTCGTTGAATTTTAAGTGGTCAGATTTGTGCAAAATAGTATTAAGGATTTTATATGTTTTGCATAAGATAAATGAAAACATATTCTGTACAAGTGTGCAGGTTGAGTGTGCCACTTACTGTTATGGCTTAATATTAATATTATACTGTAACTACACAGTAGTAAAAATGCGTTTCATAAGGGTATATGTTGTGGTAGTTTCAAAATGACATAAGCCACATTGACAAAAACAATTTTTATGTCCTTTTACTGTGTTGTTGAATAGCTTTCGCTTTTTTAAACTGTTAGAAAAATGAAAATATAAAACTTCCTACAGTCTAAGATTTTGCGTTAGTAGTACTTGCTAAAAGAAGTAGTAACCATCTATACTTACCCACATTTTAAGAAAGATCATAACATTATTTCATTCTTAGTTTCCTGCAGAAAAAGGGAGATAGTTAAAGATGCTCTTATTAAGGGGTGAAGTCCGTATAATGATGCCATAGTTTTCAGCTCAAATATCTGCTTAGTATCTTCTTTATTGCTGAGTTTTTGACCATCCAGACACAGACAAACAAAATTGCAGCTCTAAATCTGATTAATGAAATTAGATTAATGACCAAGGAGGATAAGATTTCCTCATGCTGATGATCTAATGCCGTTTATAGTTTGATCCAAGGCCAGCCTACACCTACCATTGTCTCTTTCTCTCTTTGTAATGAAGTAGTCAATGTTTCAAAAAAAGGCAGGATGCAAAATTAACTCTTTCACAGAACAGGTTTTGCTTGCATTTTTAGGAATGTAGTAACTTCTTCTGAAAGTGAAAGTCTCAGAACTTTAATGTTCCACTGAAAAACTACTATTTTCTGGACTACAGTCTTCCTTTCTGAAGACCAAGTGGTGCATAAAATCCTTTTCTAATATTCATTCAAAATATGCAAAGTTATGTAATGAGAGGACTTACATCTTTGATTGTATTACTGTGTTACAGACGCTCTCTTGATAATATGATGAGTTTCAAATATTGTAAACATGGACTAGCTTCACTTTAGAAAAAAGGGTAGAGCTGAGCCACAAAACATCTCATATAACATTTTTTTCTTTATACATTTCTTGTTTTGAGAACACGTTCAACTGCATGTTGTGGAAAACTTGTAGTTACTGTAGGATTTTTAATGATTTATCTAGAATTGGAATGCGAAAATCTTCAAATACAGATTTTTTTTTTTTTTTGTAGTACAAAGAATTTCTATTTTCTTAAACTATGCTGGACTTACTTTGAAATTTGTGGTGAAAATTCAAATAGACAAGGTCAGTGTGACTTCTTTTTTTTGTAAATAATTGTAATTGGAGGTAACGTTTCTCCATTCTATGAACAAAATCTAGTATTTAACAATGAACTGTTTTAATCTATTTTCTTTTGTTGGTCATTTGCAAGGAGGGAAATGTCATACTGCAAGAAAAAATGAGAGAATTGCCCACAGTCACATGATATGTCAAAGGCATAGAGAGATATAAAAAATTAGATCTATAGCACTCTGCCAAGTCTTTTGCTTTACTTGCAGAGGCATGTTGTTCACCTTGAAAAATGCTGACTTGGAAGTAGTTTCTTGAATTTTTATTGCATTAACAATGCTAAATAAGATAGTACTTTTCATATGGCTCACAGAAAAATTTTAAAGGGTTCTGTGTGTTCTGGGATTAACTGTTTAGTGAGAGTTAAATAATAAATATCTGTCTTTTGTTCCACTCATTAACAAAAGAAGTAAAAGTGAAAGAAGAGAGGAAATCTGTTCCACTTAACATGAAACTAGGAATGGGGGAAAAAAAAGGAAAAGGATATTTAGTAAAGGCTTTATAAAAAAAGAACAATAATACTCCAACAATTACTGGTGTAGGAAAATGGACCGAAGGGGAAGATTTAGGAGAAATGGATCAAGGACATGTGCTAGAAGGGACTAGTGTTCTTTAAAAAATCAACAGTTTTCAACTAGAACCAAAAAATTATTCAAAAATCAGGAAAATTATCTGAGAATGATGTTTATGTTGCCAAAGATGATTTTGATTATGGTTCCAAGGAAATGTTCTTGCAATTCTTGGAGATTCAGGCTGGATGTAAGGTGGATATTTGACATGTAAATAATTTCTTCATAGCTAAGGAGAGCATCTTGTTGTAAACACTTGGTTCCATGTTAACCATACTGCATAGGTATGGAATGAATCATGTCATTTCTTCTTTAAAGAACTGATATACTGCTTGTTTTAGGGCCAAGGGAAAGCTTTTAGCTAAGTGATGGACAAAGTAGTGTCTTTCTTACAGGAGTAACATTGCAAACAGGCCAACCCCAGATGATGCTAATAATAGGGTAGATGGGTTAAGTAGGAGAAGGAAAAATAGGCCCAGTTAAGCTATTAATCAAAATATTAGGGTTAAACACAGAGATAAAACATGCATTTACATGTTAGACAGTCTTTAGAGAACTAGTACACTTCATGAAAGGTTTTATTCAACTGTGACTGACAAATATCCCTCTTCAAGAGAGTGAGAGAAAGTGGAATTTAAGGCCAGAGGGAAGGAAACTGCTTTAGGACAAGAAATGAAGATGAAATGTTTTACTACAGAAGAAACAGGTAATTATTACTAGGACACTTTCCTCTTCCGAATAAGTTTGCCAATTGAAAATATTTACCATGCTAGTTATTTGCAAAGATCAAAAATGCTGATTAAATTTTTAGCCAATCTGCAAAAGATGGCCAGATAGCTAGGGTCTATGATGAACAAAGGACTGAAATACGAGTTTTGTTTAATTTTTTTTTTGTTTGTTTTCCTAGAGTATTTTGCTGCTTGCATTTTAGCTTTAGGAAAATTGAAAATGTCAAATCTAATTGCCACTAATTCAGTTAGAGTATCATTTGGCATTCTCTGAGGTGTCTAATGGAAGGAGTAGAGAATCAGATCTGCAAAGATCTCTGTATTTGTAGTCTTAATGAAACCTTACATTTAAAGATGGCAAAAATATTCACCTTCTAGTTTAATGTTACACTCTGAGAAAGCTTTGATTGTAGTACATCTCTGAACAGAAACTCTTCCAGCCTTTCTTAGAAATTACTGTGTTTTTTTCTATTAATCCTTTATTGACCTTCAAGACCACTTTTTCTAGGCAAGACCATTCCTATTCCATGTTAGTTCACAATTTACAAAGACAAGTGAGATGTTCAATACATTTCAAGCACTACTTTCGCTTGGAAAAGTGACAATGGACACCAGGCCAGATCCTGATGAGGAAAGGCACTCTGTCATTTCTATCTCTACTAGTGTAAAGATGGCAAGTGTAGACAGGGGCACTGGACCAGAAACCCTTGTCACAAACTCATGTTGTTGTCGCTTGTTAGCTAACCTGGGTTTTTTTGGGTTTTTTTTTTTTTTCAATGAGAACAAAGTGTGAAAATAAATTGATATCTTATCTGCCCTCTAAGATTTTACTAATTTCCCCTTCAACATTTAAGATTAAAACAAAAACATGTATCATTTAGCAGAGAGCCTTCAGGCTGCTTTCTGTTCAGCCTAACCAGGTTTCTTTTTTAAAAAAGACTCTTTTATTACTATTTGTCTTGTTCTGCACCCAAAAACTCATCAGATAAATTTTTTGAGACATAAGTAGATAATATAAAGAAAGAGATGGTAAGAAATAACAAATACCCTTTTCCTGTCTTAAGTTTGGGCATTATAGTGTTTGTTTTTTGTACTTTTAAATAGCTCATATATAAGGGCGAATAGCTAAAATTAATATTTGAAAAAGGATATGACAAAGTCAGGTGTTGCAACTAACCGAATGGGATAGATCCACAAAACAGACAAGTAGTCCGGACAATGACTTCTGTTGATAATGAGTGATGTGATTTTCAAAGCATAAGGGATCTGTTTTCTGCCTGATGCACAGGAGTTTATATGCAGAGCTCCCTTCACAACAAATAAAGGGTCTGTCTATCTGAAACCCTGCACATGCTTCTGAAAATCTACTACATAATGTCAGTAGAAGATTTCATGATCTTTGAAACAAAAACAAGACTTAATGTGTTTCTGCAGTTGTGACCAGCTGGATTTTCCTTCTTTTCCTGTTGTAGCTGTCAGGCAGTAGTCATAGTTACAGGTAAATGACCTATTTGCAATAAAAATGTACATTTTATACTCTTTTTCTTCATAGTACATACACATGAAGGCCTACTTTTGGCAGAAGTTTATATGAAATTATACTTTGGATGTTGCATCTTTGCCCACTTCATTTTCTGTGTTATTTCCAAATTAAATCTGATCTTGTCTCAAAACAAGGCTTCTTAGTAGATATAATCAAAAGATGACATGCTGGGAAGTACCAATGGGTTGTAAACCGAGAGTTCAGAGGAAACAGTTGTAAAGGCATGACATTAAGACTTTGAAAAAGGGGAAAAAAGAAACAATCGGCTTTTGGTGTGTTTTTAATTACTTTTGGTGAAGATTTATGTGTCTGTAGGGCTGCCAAAGCAGCATTTCAAGTCTCTGTTTCCATCCCTTGTCTTTGTCTTTGTGTCATTATGGTCCTCCTTCAGCAGTCACCAGTATCTTCCCAGACAGGACTTTCCTGTGATACTGCTTCACAGATGGCCAGATGCCATTGAGAGCCAGCTGGCAGCTACCTTCTGCATCCTCTCTGGTCGCCTCCAGTGAAAGCCGCAGCAACTGCAGGAATACATAGCGATGTCAAAGCTGCATGTTATTTCTCACTCATCCTGTTTCTAATGGGTCTGTTTACACAGCATTACACAAAGTTCTGCACTAAGACAAAAATTTAATCTCTTTCCACACCCAGAGTGGAAAAGACTCTTAACTACTGGTTTTGAGCCATTTCCAAACCATCAGGAGTAAAAGGGACTCCAGAGAATTCTCTGGAACAGGAAATATTTGAAGTGAAAACAATCCCCCTTCAGCTGTTTGCAGAGATGTAGTCTCTGAAATTCTATACCCAATATCTCTCTAATTTCTCTTTATCCATATTTAAAACTTCCTGTCTGTCTGCTGAAGGCCATTTGTCAAGGGAAGCAGAGGGGCGGCATTTATGATATCTGTTTAATGTAGCCAGAGCAGAATTTTATGATTTATAATATGCATTATGAATCTTAGAAAGAAAATGTGAAGCCAAACTGCAGATTAAGCAGACAAGTAATGTAACTAATCAAACTGATTCTTACAATGTTTACTTAAGCATCATGTTCAATTCTGAATCAGAAATCCCAATCAATAAATACCATCTACATCCTTGTAATGAAGTTAAATTATAGGGCAGTGCTCTCGTTGTAAGGTTTTTGTAAGACCCTACTAACTGGACTGCTTTGACTATGTGTAATGTGTCGGAGGAGTACCCTGAATAGGACCGAAGTGTAGTACATAAAGATTTACAATTTTAAATGCGACCTGTTAAACAGTTGTGATTTGCTTACATGATATAACTGGTCTGATCCATTAAACTCGTTCCTTATCTTTTATGCCACACACTTTGCTGCTTTCTTTTAGTTTTCCTTACTGTGGATAACAAATTGGTGTGACGGACTTCATCTCCTCACCTGACTTCAGTGCAAATCATATCATTATGCTTAGCAACTTGCTGGTAGCCAATAGAATCATTGTGAGCACTATTGTAACAGAAAAGAGTGGCATAGAAAATATTGTGATAATTGTAAAAATCTTGAGAAAGGGGCTGTGAGGTTTTGACCATTTCTGAGTTTAGTGCTGTGACAACATACCAAGAAATCCAGCTTCTAATCACCTGACATGTACCACTGGCCTCTGTGAAAGTTGGATCAGATGACAACTGATGAAGAACCTCTAGAATTGCCTCAGTTATAATTATTAGTAACAGAAAATGAGAAGGTGCACTGTGTCATGAAGGACCCAGGCGCCCGTGGCCAATTGCCCTGCCAGTTGCATCACGGGCAGGTGCAGGTTGTCTCTGATGCAGTTTGTAGGATGGAAACTGTCTCTTGGCAGGCCAGGTGGTTGTATTCTGCCGGAAAAGAGGCTTAGTGTCCTTCCTTTTGAAAGCCACCCAGGTGTAGCACTAAAAACTCCCAGATCAGGATTTATTTTCTGAGCAAGAGCATACTTATGTGGCTGTGTTGGCATTTCTTAATAGCAGCTTCCTGACTGGTAAACACTGCGTGCTTTGGCCTGCATTTCAAGGAGAGAACACCCATGGTAACTAACACGTGTTAAATTTTGAGAAGCCACAGACAAATAAAAAAAATAGATGGGAAAATAAATTACTCTTTTAGGAGATGGGAAAACCAGTGAGAAAGTTTGGGGAAGAAACATCTGTCTTCATAAATATGTAAAAAAAGTATTCCCTTCCAGAAGAATGTTTCGGATGGAAAGGCAAGTCGTAGTTTGCTAGAAGAGACAAAGGAGGAGAGAAGAAAAAGATTGAGGTTAAGGAAGGACAAGATTGATATAACATGGGCAAGGGTACTTCAGTCAAGCTCTTCGCATGGCCCATCTGCCTTCTTCCAAAAAGTCGTTTGTGAATCTGAGTTTTGCTGGTTCAGTCTGTCACTCTTGATGGCAGCCACAGATCAAGGGCAAAACTATTTTAGCATGGATTTCTGCCAGCAGCAGTCAACAGGAGGGCTTTTCTGAGCTACTTAACTGGTAAAGAGCACTTTTACACAATCTTTAGCCAGTTAATGGTACATTAATATTCAACACTGGATTTAATGAACTTTACTAAGCTTCTCAAACATAAACAGTAGTGGTGGTGAGAAGTGCGTGTCATGAAGGAAGGGCTTAGCTCAGTCAAATGGAATCGAGTAGAGCTACTTTCTTATTTGCTCTCATGAGTGTCTCAGAGGCCCCTAAATATGTGTGTTAGACTCCACGCAAATAGCTTATAGATGCAAATATTTATTTCTTCAACAATGATGAGGAAAATTATGGCACTCGCCCCATGTTGGATTATATCAACCTTGCTATACATCAGTCTGATGTCTTCCCACACTGATTATGACTCTTTCAAAACTCCGTCTCAGGGGTATAAACGAATATATGAAATTGCTCAGCTAATTTTCCCCCTGCTGAGACTGCTGTACTTGTTTCTGCTATACTCCTGAACTGTTTTGAACATTTCACTTCTTACATACACCAGTCTTGCCGAGTTGGCACCTGCACAGCACTGCCAGCTCTAAATTCCTCACATTTATCATTCTGCTCCATAGCTACCTTGAAAGAAGCTACTGATAGCTTTCAAAACCCTGTAAAACCTACTGCGTAGACTTAGGTGTCTCTCTTTACATACTGGTGTGTTTTCAATTGCCTTGATTGATCAAGTTGGAAATTCCTGAGCACCAGAACAGACATCCCTTCATTTCAGAAGCCAGTGGATGGAGTTGCATGTTTTAGGTTCAGGAATCTCCATATTGAGTAATAATCTAAAAACAGTAAAGGAAAAATGTGGATGAGGAAGAGAGAGGCAGAATTTCTCCAGAAGAGAATCATGGTATGGTGTTGTTATGTTGAAAGATTAAAGGCATATATTGTTTAAAAAATGTTCTATCTTTAATGTAACTTGAGTACCCAGAATATTTATTGTTTTTCCTTTTTATCTCTGCAAATAATATGCATTTCTGCAGACTGCACCTTTCATTACTGTTTGAGAATAGGGAGCTTTCTGGCAACCAAGGGGAGAGGGACAAGTTTGTGGGTTTAATCTTTTGTAAGTTTGATCATAGAATCAGAATAGTTTGGGTTGGAAGGGACCTTTAAAGGTCATCTAGCCCAATGCCAATGCAAGGGGCAGGGGCATCTCCAATCAGATCAGGTTGTTCAGAGCCCCATCCAACTGGGCCCTGAATGGTTCCAGAGATGGGACATCTACCACCCCTCTGGTGATGGTAGTGCCAGTGTTTTACCACATTCATTGTAAAAAATTTTTTCCTTATGTATAATCTAAATCTACCCTAATTTGGTTTTAAACCATTACCCATATCTCTATGAAGAGCCTTGTTTGAGTGAGCTCTAAATTGTGACTTTCTTACATTGTAAGCTGAACATTTTTTTTTTTGCTCCTTTATTTTAGCACTCATGAAATCTTACCTTGTGTCAGTTTCATATTATGGAAACTGAATTCTCACATGTTCAAAATCAAGCCCATCTGAGGTAATGATAATGTAAATAAGGTCTGCACAAAATACTTGTGGCAGGATCACTTTGACGGTAATGAATAATGATTTAGTATCCAGAATGTCCATTCAGTCTTTGGTTCGTGCAGGCAAAACTGTCTTTTACGTCTTTTAGTGGTACAGCATAATGAGGACTTGCAAATATTGTTCTGCTACCCCAAGCAGTTCTCAAAAGTAACTGAAATCACAACATTGCATCATGTTGTCCTTCCTGTTACAACTGAATTTGCTCTAGGCTGGCAAGACAGCACAGCATGTCTAGCATGTAAATGATATCCAAATTCAAGACTGCCTCATGTAAGTCAAATGATGTAGGCAAAAGCCTTGAGCTGTGAGTGGAGCCAGATGCTCTTTTGGTATTGACATAGAGTTTGTCTACTGTGTCTGCACAACACAGTTGTGTGATGATCAAAGTGTTCAATGACTCAGAGTTGCCCAGTCTGAAATTTTGAAGTGGCTTTAGGTCATCACTTGCATTTACATTACTGAACTATTTAAGCACCAAGGTTAGCTGTTTGGCCATCTGTACTTGGGTACGAGGTTGTGACCTTTTCTTTCTCAAAATTAAATTACCCTAATATGCTCTGTTTGAGCCTGTGTCCTGAGTTCATCCAGAAGCGGAAACTGATGCTAAATGCATTACTCAATTTCTTTAATGCACTGTCAGGATGGCAACCAGTTTGCTCTGTTTTCTTGTCTATTGACAGATATCTGGTCAGACTTTGAGGTGCTCGGCTGGAGTTATAAAACATTTAAATAGTGCTGAATCTGAGGGCTCGTATTCCATACTATCATTAACATAACACCATTTTTCTCTCCTGTCACAGTAAAAGTCACTACTAGAAAGGCATTATGCATGGTGGTGTCTCTGTTCTGATATTTTGTTCAACTTCTTTTAAAAATTATTCTAAAGCTATTAAAGGTTAGGGCTATCTGTCCAGACTATATATGTGCTGAGGCTTCAAGGTGTATAATATAAATGGAATAGTATGTAACTTGTGGTTTGAATTCCTGATTGTCTGTGTTTAACCAAATTTTGAAGACTTTTTTCTTAGTTTGTTTTTGTTAAAATTCTTACCTGTGAGTTGTCATTATAAATAATTTTATGTATTTTAAGCTGTTAATATGATGCTTATTGATTAAATGGAAATAAATGATATTCTGAACTGTACTCACTGTGATGGCATTTCTTTTGTGACTTGACTTTCTGGTGTGGTATCTGATGCCCAGAGTCCTGTTAAAAAGTACTGAGCTAGATTTCATGAGTCTGTTTCTATACTGGTAATTTATACCTAAGAGCACAAATAACCACAGAAATTGTACAGGATTCTACTACCTGTGTAAAGTACAGGGAATGCAACAAAGTGCACATCTATGTGTAATGCTGTTACTAAGAATCTTTTGCGGAACATGAAATCTGACTGATGTGGGCCTTATACAGACAATGTGACGGTTACTGAAGTCAGCAGTTATATTAATGACTACATAACATTTTAGGGAAAAAAAACAAGATACTTGAAGCATACTAAAAGAAAGTATATTCAGCACTTCTGTTCTGTTTGTACAAATATTATGAAATATGCAAAGATGTCCAATTAATATACCCACAGATTTCAGATGCTGAAATATAATAATTAAAAGCATAATATTTATTTATTAAATAAACTGATCTGTCAGTACACTGAGTTGATAAGAATTTTAAAGAGCTTGATTTTATCAGCAGTAAGGACTCCTTACATCTCCTATTAAACAAAATCGTAACTGCATGGAAATTTAAAAAAAAGTGGGACCGCTGTCTTTATTGGCAGTTACAGACACACACACTAGCTGCGTGTTTATGTAATACAAGACCTTACCGTTCCTTGATCAGAGCATAAATGAGATAGAAACAAAACTATGTTGCACAGCTCTGTAGGGATGTTGAGATGTCTAAATTTTATATCAGGTTCTTGTGTCTCTAGCAAACGAAACCAACCCTCTGATCCAAATCCTAGTTGCTGGTAAAGATTAGAGTAATAACACATATCACATATAATAATACATATTCTTTGTAATAACATATTATTTTCCCTTCTGCTTCAGCTTCTCCCTCCTTCCTCTTATACTGCAGCTGGGTAATGAAAACAGATCTGATGATGTCTTATATATTTATTTAAGGAGGAGGCAGAAAGAAAAGTAACATCTTCATCATTATGGCCAGCTACTCTTCCCATTATGCTTATTACAGAGTTTTATGCTTTGATTTATTGATTAAGCATGGTTATGGAAAAAATTTATTCTTTGTAACCTCTGAGTCACAGAAGAAGTTCTCACTAAACTGCTATAACAACTTGCAGTATATTTCTTGGATGATGTTTCACAAGAGTGTGTTGCTTGCTTGTTAGCTTATTTAGATGGAATGTATTGTGTTCCCTGCTAACCATTTTGTGCTCCAATGGTTCAACTCTACCATATTTCTAAAGTACCTGGTTAGCCAAATAGTTATTCTGTGATTACATCTCTGTGTGTTCCTTGAAGAAAAAGCAATAAAATAACAAAATTACATGTAAAGTAGAAGTAAACTCTGTGTTCAGTTATTAATCTGCATTTGATAAGGCTGAGAAAGACGTTTGTTCCAATTTAAATAGTGCATGTGGGGAGGGTAAGACCAATGTTGTCCATGCATGAAATTGTCTTTGGTAATTGGTTTTGGCAGCAGTGAGATACTAAACCACTGCAGCTTTGCTAAATGTGGGGCTCAAAAGAGCAGAGTGTGCAAATTAGCCAGTCACTTGGACATTTCTGGCATGACTTAGCGTTTATTACTGTTTTGCTCACTGTACTAACCTAATTCTGTGACCTTTAATCTGAGATACTTTTTGTTTTCAGAATGGAAAAAGATCTTTTATAAACTAGGATACACATTTCCATCTGGGGATGGGAGAGTGTTTGCATTGCTTTGAGGAACACTTGTAGAGCCCTGCTCCTCTCTGATGTGGCCAGGAACTGGAAATGTCCTTCCACCTGTGAATCTGGCCCATTGTGGCACTGCTACCAACAGTCAGCTGGCAGAATTGGAACGCTGCTTTTGCCTTCAGTTTCCCTGGGGGCTTTGTAAGTGTCTTCAAGGACTCAGGAGATGTGAAGATGGATAGATGAAGGCTGTTTTATTTTAGATTTTGTTTTTCCGTGTCAGGAAGCCTACTGAATGCCAGAGAAAAAAAACAGCAAGTGAAAACTTCTTAACTATAAAGAAAGTACAATGTATGTATGCATCTCTTCTATGTAAGTTGCAGTGGCTCTGACAAAATAGAGGTATTTTGGTTAGAACCTTTTTAAAGATGCATTTAACAAAGAAAATGCCTACTTGAAATTACTCCAACTACAATCTTTACTAATTTATTTCATACAGTCCTCTTTTTTTTTTTTTAGAATAAATGTACACTTTTGCAATCTTGATGTTATTTGTATGAATACTTTTGGTTTTATTTACATGTGTGTATGTAGATGTTTGTAAAAAAAAAAAAAAGGAAAAATGTAAAAGCCCTACATCTCAGTAGTTTTACAAGTTTGTTCCTTCTCCTTCTCTTTCCATGTCACTGTATATAGTCTAACTTACGTTGCAGTTTTTTTGCAACAAGGCCTATACTTCGGTTTTGGTTTTTGTTTTTTTTTTTTCTTCTGGCTCATCACGGCTAAAGAATATTAGCCATATTTTTAGTAATATCCTGATTATTTTTTTTTTACAGACTTTGTAACATAGCAACTTTAGGCAAATTTTCTTTCCCAAAATGCATTAAATAATCAAGATGTTTTCCTTCTGTGCTTATCCTTCTCTGAAGATTCACCTCTCCTCTATATATAAGCTTATAATGTAAGTTCTACTATATTTGACTTTTTGGATGTGAAGAAATAATCACTATATGTGGACAATTTTAAAAGCAAAATTACATGTTTGGTCTCTAAGCTGTTTATGCTATTCTAGCTCTATTTCTTTCAAATCTCTATGATTTTTATAGCTGATTGACTCTCTAGAGAGTTCTGCTTAAATAGGTAATTTCGATTTCATCTTGCCCCATATTTTTTGTTTGAAGGAAAAGGAAAATAGGCAGGGAGTATTTGCGTCAGATCTCTGTTTTTATCTTTTCTCCATTCTTTATTAAAAATTGGGGAATGTATTTTTCTTCCAATGCTTTCTGTAGCTCTGCACTTTATTTATTTATTTTTAAAGCCCAGAAAGTAAAAGAAATTCTGAGGCATTCTTAAAGGAAAAATGACTCAGATGGTAGAGCTGATTATGAGACATTATTTTAGTCATATCTAATTTTGTTTCAGAACAGAAGTATGTCTTTCTTGGATCCCTTCAAGCTCTGTATTTCTATGTTTTCTCTGAAAATTTGGAGAAACTCGAATTAGCTTGTATCTAGTTATAAAATATTATATATAAGCTACGAAGAAAAAAAAAAACAGGAAAGTAAAAAAAGTGCAGTTTTATATATTGGGAAAATGAAGATGAAGTTTTCTTGTAGAAACATTTCCCCCATTGTTGATTCTTGTGCAATATGCTTTAATTTTTATTAAATTGGTACATATTTCTTGTCAGAAAATCTAGATTCATTCAAGAGCAAAAGGAGAATACCAGAGTATATGTCACTGACTTTAAATGTACTGAGAAATCCAGGAGAAACTGAGTGTTTTTATCAGGTTAAATCAGTACCTTTCAAGTGTTACTATCATACAAGCTATAGAAAAGGTAAGACATAGAAATCATAGCATACTTTGTAGTTATCCACCTGTCCTTGCCCTGGAAACAAGAGAAATTTTGAGGTGAGTAGAGGTTGGCAACAACAGGAAGGAGGGTAAGGAGGGATTGAGACAAGATCTTATGTTCCTGGCACCTTGAGTTACATCTGGATTTTGGTAGTTATTTCCATGAATAATAAAAAATAAATGAGAAAAAAAACATGTCATCACATGAAATTCAGAATAACTTAAGGTTATTCTGACCGGCAACTACAGGCCTCACCTCAGTGCCTGACAAGGTCATGGAGCAAATTCTCCTGGAAACCATGCTAAGGCACATGGAGAGCAAGGAGGTGGTTGGTGACAGCCAACATGGCTTCACCAAGGGCAGATCGTGCCTGACCAATTTAGTGGCCTTCTATGATGGGGTGACAGCATGGGTGGATAAGGGACGAGCAACAGATACCATCTACCTGGACTTGTGCAAAGCTTTTGACACTGTCCTGCACAACATCCTTCTCTCTAAACTAGAGAGGCATGGGTTTGATGGATGGACCACTCGGTGGATAAGGAGTTGGCTGGATGGCCACACTCAGAGAGTGGTGGTCAACGGCTCAATGTCCAAGTGGAGACCGGTCACCAGTGGCGTCCCTCAGGGTTCCGTGTTGGGCCCAGCCCTGTTCAACATCTTTGTCGGCGACGTGGACAGTGGGATAGAGTGCACCCTCAGCAAGTTCGCCGATGACACCAAGCTGTGTGGTGCCATCGACACGCTGGAAGGGAGGGATGCCATCCAGAGGGACCTGGACAGGCTGGAGAGGTGGGCCCGTGCCAACCTCATGAAGTTCAACCAGGCCAAGTGCAAGGTCCTGCACCTGGGTCGTGGCAATCCGGGGTACAAACACAGGCTGGGCGGAGAATGGATGGAGAGCAGCCCTGAGGAGAAGGACTTGGGAGTGCTGGTGGACGAGAGGCTCAACTTGAGCTGCAATGTGCCCTTGCAGCCCAGAAGGCCAACCGCATCCTGGGCTGCATCAAGAGGAGCGTGGCCAGCAGGTCGAGGGAGGTGATTCTGCCCTTCTACTCTGCCCTGGTGAGACCCCACCTGGAGTACTGTGTCCAGTTCTGGAGCCCCCAACATAAGAAGGACATGGACCAGTTGGAGAGGGTCCAGAGGAGGGCCACGAAGATGATCAGAGGGCTGGAGCACCTCTCCTATGAGGAGAGGCTGAGAAAGTTGGGGCTGTTCAGCCTGGAGAAAACGAGGCTCCAGGGAGACCTGATAGCGGTCTTCCAGTACCTAAAGGGGGCTTACAGGAAAGATGGTGAGAGGCTGTTCAGTAGGGACTGTTGTGATAGGACAAGGGGTAATGGTTTTAAAATAGAAGGAGGTAGATTTAGATTGGATATTAGGAAAAATTTTTTTACAATGCGAGTTGTAGAACACTGGAACAGGTTGCCCAGATAGGTGGTGGATGCCCCATTCCTGGAAACATTCAAGGCCAGGTTGGATGAGGCTCTGAGCAACCTGTACTGGTTGGGGATGTCCCTGCTTCTTGCAAGGGGGTTGGACTAGATGGCCTTTGAAGGTCCCTTCCAACTTTAACCATTCTATGATTCTATGATTCTCTAAAAGAAAGATTCTCTGATTCCCTCTGAATCTTTCTCTACTAAAAGTGTATTTACGGAAATCCTAAAAGGACTAGAGGCTAACCTCTATTATTTATGCTTCACTGAGCTCATCAATCATTTCTAGAACTCTTAGATATAACTGTCACCCTCAAACTTAATTCCTGGATCAGAGCTTCTACAAGCTGATTCCTTGAGTTATTTCACCAAAGTCTTTGGCAAGAAATGTCTCATGGCAAGATCACAATTAAGACCATGGTAACCTTCAATTCTAGCATTTCCTAGCATTTGAGTTATTCCTTATACGAGCTGCTTGCTGAAATAATTCATAAACATGAAGACTGAAGTGTTGTCCAACCCTCGGAAAAGGAGCAGGGAAGGAAAATGAAATATATTTTCATGGAAAACACAATGGCAGAAGTCTATGGTGGAAGCTATCATTCTGAGAAGAGTTTAAATTTATAGTAATGTGAGTAATCACTGTGTTGTCATAGGATGCCATACAAATTTCCTTGACCTCTTTGCTCTCTTGCTTGTGAAGAACTCTGGGAGAGGAAATACAAAGGCTTCTGAGCATGTGAGTCTTGCAGTCTGTGTATTTGTCATAGTGATGAATCTTCTCTGTGACAGAAATGTCCTCCCTACCATCCCTTGCCCTTCAAACACCTGTGTTTTGAACTCCTCACCCCAAAGGAAAGCATGTGTGTATGTATATGAAATATGTATGGAGTGAACACTGCTAGAAAAACCACGTATACTGGGCTTTCCAGACCCCAAGGTCTTTTTGTGTGTATATATACACCTTCTAGGTGTGTTACAACTGTCAAAAAGTAGGGAACTGAATTGACACACCACCTTAATTGCAGTGGCACTACTGGGTGCTGTAACATTTCTTTGACACTGCAAACAACAATTTGAATTGAATTAATGTGTATCCTTTAAATCCTGCGTTGTTTTAGGTTAAAATTGAATTGAAAAAATGACTGTGAACAGTGTGATATAGGAGTTTAATTTTAATTATATTAATAGGTTCACCTGATAAGGAAAGGATTTGTTTTAAGCCAATAAACCTCTTGAATCCTAAATTGTAGTACACTTGATACGTTATAGTCTTATGAAAAAAAGTCTATCCTATTGAAACACATTTCTTCTGCACTGAGATAATTCATTAAAATGTGTTTCTTCCACAATGTGAGTGCTTATCTGAGTCAGTTCCTCCAGGAGCTCATCATTTTGAAACAATGTGTGGTGCTAGTACTTTCAAAAGCTTTCTTTATTCCCTACTATTTATCCCAAAATATATTAAATAATACATGAGGCTATTACACTTCCTAATCAAATTCATTGGAATCAAGGCTGCATGACAGTCTTGGATACCAAAGACATTTCTTTCCTTTCCTCCTTTTGTTGCTTCTCTTCAACTTCTCCCACTTCCTTGAAAGTTGGATGGAATTTATAACCCGAGAAGAGTGTCTTGGAAATGAAATGTTTAAGCAAATGTACAAAAACTGGGAAAAAATTCTCCAGACTTTCTTTGAACATTCTGGAAATGCCAGCCATCTTACTTTTAAAATGAGATGAGGGCATTTAGCTCAAGCCCTGTAACTCAAGCTTGATAATTTCAATCTTCTGTATTATCCCACAAGAAGAGATAAGTATCTTGACAGCAGCTAAAGAACACTAACCTATTGAAAGCTGTGCAGTTGAAAGGTAATACCGTAAAATGATAAGGACTTGTAACCCATGCAGATTCCTGTTAGCCCTTGAAATTAACAGTAATCATGCATTGCTTTATCCCTCTGATTCCCTTATCTTCAGAAAAAAATCCTAATTATCTGCACATATTTTAGATAGGACTACAACTGATGACAGTCAGTGTGGAAGGTGGTCTGCAGGTCTCTAGAAGTTAAAGTACCCTTGAAGTCAAAGTGTGAGCATGGCTATTGTAAAACCTGTATCTCTCCATATATTCATGCTAAAAAGCAATGACATCCATATAACAAGAATACTTCCTATAGCTACATTGCAGTTAGTGAAAGAAAGAATACAGCCTCTCAAGAATACTCAATATATCACTGCAAGAATTGCAGAATTAGTGCCTCTTCCATGCCTCTTCATGATAAGTGAAACAGTGCAAAATTAATTTCTTCTGTTCACCTCGCTTTATCTATTACCTAGAAGATTCACTTCTATTTAAACAAAAGTTGTTTGTTTGAGATGTTGAGTTAGGATAAAAAAACAAAATTATGACTTAAAACTACTCTCGATTGTCACTAACAAATCCATAGTCATACAAATAAGACAGATCTACATTTTTCTTTATGCAAAGCCTGTTTTCTAAATATTGAAAGTTTCTGAATTGACACACACACACAAAAAAGAAAGCTTACTGCAACCAATTTTCATTATTGATTTTGAAGGAGTTAAAAGGTCACAGATAAAAAAAAAAAGATAGTGGAATGTTCTCTGGAGCTCATAGTGAAATACACGACAAACATGACTAACACTTTACCTGGAAACTGAATGACAGTATATCATCTCAAAAAATGCATTAAAAATCTGCCTGAAGACGTGCAAGACCACAACAGTCATCATAGCTATGATGTGATTGTAAAGTGAGGTAGTGTGAAGTCCATCCCTCAGTAACAACAGAACCTGTCCCTCAGGGACTCGATGGCAGTGACCACTCCGGGACCGAGCAGAAGGGAAAGCCTGTTGTGAAGGGCCTTGTCCAAGTAGCTCCTTTGAAGGCACTGACAGGCACGGGGCATCGACCACGTGGCTGTAGGGAGCCTGTTCTGGTGTCTGACCGCTCTCTTGGTAAAGAAAGGTTTCCTAATATCAGGTCTGAACCTCCTCTGATGCAGCTTTGAAGCACTGCCAATTCAGCCCGTCACTGGATCCCAGGGGGAAGAGCTCAGGAGCTCCCTCTCCTCTTCCTCTCCTCGATGCAGAGAGCAGCAGCAAGTCGTGACTCCATGCAGGATGAAGGATTTGTGTGCTGCCATGGCGACCTCTGGGACAGGGGAGCAGAGGGCTGAGGAGGACCGGCCTGGGGTGATGAGTGGTGGGGCACGCGCTGGCCCTGGAGAGCCCCCAGCTGGAAACTTCTGCCGCGGAACCAGCTGCAGAGGTGCAGACCTGGATGTGGGCAGCACCTGCCTTTGTGGGGAGCAATGAAATAGTGCGGGGCACAGGTAGAAGGAGCCCTCAGAGTTACATCCCAGCCCTCTTGGCAAAACACTAAAAAAGGGCGAGGATAGCAAGGCCACCTGCACTGTTAGTGACACTGAGACTTTTTCTGTACTTTCAATGCATTTATTTTACTTGGATAATTGGGTTTAGGGGGCTGGGAGCTCTTGAGGACTGGCAGATCTCCCAGCAGATGGCGTGGTCCTCTTTTGATCATCCCCCGAGGCACCCTCCACAGTCACCGGCGTGGTGCTGGTTTCTTGTTGTGTGGAGAGGCCTCGGAGCTGCTAGTCTTCCTCTTTGGGGGTCGTCGTGGCCCCGCAGGAGAGTGTTGACTGCCCTGGCTGGAGGTGGAGGGCCCGGGCCCAGGCTCCCGTGGCTGCACCCGGGCCTCTTCTTGCTCCTTGGAGATGGCAGTGGGAGCAGAGGGGTAGCTGCCAGGACTCCCGCCAGTGGCAGTGGCTGACCCTCCAGGGAGCTCCTCCCCACTGGATGTCCCAGGGCTGCCAGACGGGGCTGCATTGGGGGCCAGACACCCTCTTGGGGAGGCAGCAGGGCCGGCAGCACCCGCGGGGCTGCCTTCCCGGCCCCTGGCAGCATGGGCATCCTGCCGGCCCAGGGGACGACGGGCCTCTCCACTGGGCCCTTGCACGGCGACATGTGCCCGCTGTTGTGCACATGTCGCCGTGCGGTTTTGGAGGGAGCCTCCCAGCATCCGGACCGGCAGCTCTGCGTCTGTCCTGCTGTTGGTGGGGATGCCCATGTTGGTGTTCTCTGTTGTGGCTGCCTCCAGCACCCTGTTGCCAAAGAGCTCCTCCAGCTCCTGATGGACCCAGGACTGCAGGGTCTGGAAGAGCGTTGGGTGGTTCTCAAAATGGCTCAGCCAGTTTGGGGGCTGGAGGCCACCCGCAGGATGCCTGGGCACCCCTTCTGCTGCCCGCCCTTGGGCTGCGCCACGGCGATGGAGGTGGTGGGCGCCCTGGGCTCTGGGAGCTCCTGCCGCCTGGCGGACAATGACTGACGACGTCCCAGGTGGTGTAATGACGTGCTCCATGTAGTCATTGTCCGCCCGCACCGAGTGCAAGATGGAAAGGATCCTCCTCTTGCAGAGGGGGCACTCGGGTTTGTTTTCAGCCCACTGCAAGATACACAGGTAACAGAACTGGTGGAGGCATGGCATCACATAGCTGGGCTCCTCCCAGCTGTCCAGGCAGATTGGACAGCGGTCCTTCAGCTCTGTGGCCATGCTCTCCACCGGCTGCAGTGGGCTGGGGGGAGCTGGAGATGTTGAACAGCTCCCTCTCCCTGGTGCTGCAGCAGCGGGTGTCACGCTAGAAAAGGAAGAGAGGCCACCGTCATTGTCTGGTCCAGGGAGAGGTGGAAGAAATGCCCAGGTCCCTCAAGAAGGAAACCCTCCCACCTCCCCAGCCAGCTCACCTCTGCTGCTGCGAGCACACCTCCTGGGTATCCCGGCTGCTGGAACCTGGCAGGGCCAGGGAAAATCCGTCAGCGACTCTGGGGTCTGGGCTGGGGGGAGCTGGAGATGTTGAACGGCTCCCTCTCCCTGGTGCTGCAGCAGCGGGTGTCACGCTAGAAAAGGAAGAGAGGCCACCGTCATTGTCTGGTCCAGGGAGAGGTGGAAGAAATGCCCAGGTCCCTCAAGAAGGAAACCCTCCCACCTCCCCAGCCAGCTCACCTCTGCTGCTGCGAGCACACCTCCTGGGTATCCCGGCTGCCGGAACCTGGCAGGGCCGGGGAAAATCCTGCAGTGGTTCTGGGCTTGCACACGGAGAGCTGCAACGAACAACTCCCCGAGCACTACACCAGCACCAAGGGCCTAGATCAGCACTCCAGCCTCGCCAGCTGCTCAGCTGGAGTCTGGGCACGGGCCGACCGGGTGAGACTCAGTACCCGCTAATAGGCACCGAGGGTCGCCTGGTCACAATCCACTGCTCAGGAACGTTCCAAGCTGTTGCTAGGTGACATCAGAGTCCGTCACCTGGACACGTCTCCGTCCATCCCTTGGTGACAACAAAACCTGTCAGTTAGGTTACATACATGGCTTCAGAATACTTGTTAAATTTTTGGTGCTAAACTGTGAACTAGTTCCTTCTGTTGTGATTTAGAATGGCTCTTTTTTTTTTTTTTTTCTGTTTTTACTACAACATTTTCAAGTGTACACAAAAGTAAAGTCAGTACTGTGGTGGAGTTGAGATTACTTCACACCTTTCCAAGTAAGAGGTAAGTTTAGTCCCCAAACTATGTAAAAGACAATTGGGTGCATTCCTGCTGAAGTTTCTGGTGGTAGCATGAACCATAATACTGAAAAATGTTTTTAGCAAAGCTCTTATG
The DNA here is from genome assembly GCA_009806455.1 of Tetrax tetrax. NCBI lineage: Eukaryota > Metazoa > Chordata > Aves > Otidiformes > Otididae > Tetrax > Tetrax tetrax. The sequence continues at coordinate 21,221 of WHYT01015606.1, read as the reverse complement.
AGGGCCAAACATGAAGATTGCAAAAAGAAAGTGTCTCAGTAGTAATATGACTTCAACTAATGGTATCAGAACAGCTAATCAAGGTGTCTTGGGTGAAGGAACCATATGAAGGTCTGTGTATATCTGAGGGGGCAAATCTACAGTCCAAATGGTGGGAAAAATTTGTAAGACTCCTTGAGTTAATCATGGCCCTGTAGCCTGATTACAGCCTGACACTATGCCTGACTCGTGTTTCTCATCACCTCTGATTGAAATGGAAATCCTTATCATGCAGAAGGCTTTGTGTGAGGTTAGAAACAATGGAGAGCATTTTGTCATGCTTTCTATATATATATATTTTTTTAATATGAAGCTGAGACGTTAAATCTCAGCAATGCAACAAGTCATGGGTAGGTTTGAACCCAAATTATTAAAATCTCAAAAAAGAATTCAGATGTTAGATAAATCAGAATAGCTTTGCAGAAGATAATAGTTACTCCAGTTTAAACCAACCAAATTAAAGTCTGTTCTAATTCTGTGTTTTGTGTCATTTTAATTTTCAATAGCATACTCCAATTTTGTTACATGAAAATCTTAGTATTTTTACTGAATATTTTTTTTTTTTAAATCACTGTGGACCCAGCCAAGCCTATGGAGCAGGACATTACTCTGCCTTTTATGACATTTAATAAACACAGGGTCAGTAATTCCTGTTTTGAGTGTTTTTTTTTGCGGGGAGTATTTCTCTCACCTGGTCTTTGCTTTGCAGCTTTGGGTTGCTGTGTCTATTACTTACTGAGACAGTTTGTATTTTCAGTTGCACTATTTTTGGTTCTGGTACACCCTTTAACTCCCTTTCCAGTTGTTATTTCCTTTGACCTTGAAAATCTTTCTCTCATTCTAGCATTAATTTTCCCAGCAATATTTACATTTTCTTTTGCTTTGTTCCTTCACCTTCCCTCAAGGAATCCGCAGCCTCCCTTGCCAACTTCTTACTCTTTATGTGTTTGTAAAATCATTTATTATTTATCATTTCACTCTATGCTTTATTTTTGATTAATTTTTATCACAGCATTCTTGATCCTTGTCATTGATTCCCTTACTCTAAGCTTTTATGCAATCTCTTTGAAGCACTGATTCTTCATGTTGCTCTTTCATTTACTTTTTCTATTTCCTTTTCTGGTTATCCACAGTGGTCACTTATTTATTGAAGTTTGTAATGTTGTTTCTAATTTGTGCTTGTTATGACATACAAAATTCCATCTGTTTTTAGAAAATGCATATGCATTTTTAATTCACATGTGTCGTGCATTTATTTTTTACAAAAACCATACAAAAATAAGCATAACCTCTCTGTTACCAAAATACATTAAGGATACTACAAAGCAAAACTAATTTGCAAGCTTATACAGTAGCTTGAGGATGTTTGAAGCTATTACACAAATAGTAGCATCCTAATAGAAACATGTAGTATACCTGTGCTGTCTTCAGTTTTTTCAGCCTAGTTAAAGGTATGGCATGGGTTTCTGGTACAAGTGGGCAGGAGAATGACTGAAAAGGATATTCTAAATTTTGTTCTTTAAATAAATGACCAGTATTTTAAAGAATTATTTTTTACTGATAATTTGAAGAACCAGGTCATGTAGCCTCTCAAGGATCTGTCACATTCCTTGGTATTCTTAAGTAATTTTTGCTTGCATTTGATTAAATGTAGTAGAATTTCACTGTGTTTATCTCAGTTTCTTGTATTAATTTAGACTGAAAATACTTTCAAGGGTTCCTACTGCATATCCAGTCTTTTCTGTAACGGAGAAAGATCTTTTAAAAATTTACTTCTTTCTCCATAATACATATATGTTTTGGTCAAATTGATATCTTGCCGCTCTCCATTTTGGCACCACATCAAATTTATGGGAATCCTCTATATTGTACTTCTGCTTCCTCCTCAAAATGAATGCACCACCTGGCATGGTTAAGGCTTTTCGCTTACTTAATGCTGCAGGCAAAATAGCAGGTGGTAAGGATGATGGTGGTACTTTGGCAGAACTGCCTGGGAAACTTACACATTGCTAATGTTACATTGCATTTGGCTCTAGATGGTAGTTTTAAAGTCTCAAGCAAAGCCTGGTCACTTCAGTCAATTTAAATAAAAACTTGCATGGAGTTTGATGCAAGAGCTAGGCTGAATGAGAAGATAACTGGATGGGTAACATTGTACATCACATGCAAGCTAACAAGTGCCTGTTTTTAAAGTAAAAGGCAACTGTGAGGACGCCTAGTAAACTTATCTGAATTTAACAGGAATGGGGAAAAAGGTAGCTTTTCTCAGCCTTTATGACATTTCAACATGAGAAAAGGTACAAGAGAAGGAGTATTTGCTGTCAGTTAACTCTCATGAAGGATGTTTAACATCTTTGATGGCCACATGGGCAGTGGGATAGAGTGCACCCTCAGCAAGTTTGCTGACAACGTCAAGTTGTCTTGTGCAGCCACGAAGACGCTCAGAGGGCTGGAGCACCTCTACTGTGAGGACAGGCTGAGAGAGTTGGGGCTGTTCAGCCTGGAGAAGAGGAGGCTCCAGTGAAACCTTACAGCAGTCTTCCAGTACCTCAAGGGGGCTCATAAGAAAGATGGGGAGGAACTCTTTAGCAGGATCTGTTGTGATAGGACAATGGGTAATGGTTTTAAAATAGAAGATAGTAAATTCAGATCAGATATAAAGAAAAAAATTTTTACAATGAGGGTGGTAGAACACTGGGACAGGTTACCCAGAGAGGTGGTGGGTGCCCCATCCCTGGAAACATTCAAGGCCAGGTTGGATGGGGCTCTGAGCAACCTGATCTGGTTGGAGATGTCCCTACTCCTTGCAGGGGGTTTGAACTAGATGGCCTTTAAAGGTCCCTTCCAACCCAAATCATTCTATGATTCTATGAATAACTCATATCTACAGCAATGTTGAATTAACTGCACTGTATGTATACATTTTTACAGTGGGAGAGGAAAAGGTTAAAAAATCTCATACACAATATTACTTAATAGATATTTTACACTTTGTCTTGGTTTTGGCAGGGATGGAGTTAATTTTCCTTGCAGTATCCACTGTGTTTTAGATTTTGGATGTAAAGAATGTTGATAAACACACCGGTGATATGAGTTGTTGCTAATGAGACCAAGGACACTGTCCTGCTCTCCAGATCTCACTAATGTGCAGGTGCAGGAAGCTCAGAGAAAGACAGAATAATCGACCCAAACTAGCCAGAAGAGTATTCCATGCTACAAATATCACGCTCAGTATATAAGTGGGGGTTGGCTGGGATGGGGGTATCTGCCTTCCCAGCATCCATCTCTCTCTTTCGCTTGCTGGCATCGTTCCCTCTATCTTGCTCTCTTTCTTTCACTCCTTTGTTTGCTGTTCAGTTTTGTTTCCATGATAGCTGCTCAGGATCAGTTGTATTGGTCTTTGGGACATCGGCTGGTGAAAAAATGTACATTGTTCTTTTTTTCTATATTTTAATATCCTTATATGCTGTTATTATTGTAATTTTCCTTTGCTATTTTAGTAAACTCTCTTCATCTCAACCCATGAGTTTTCCTTTCTTCCCAATTCTCTCCCCTGTCCCGCTGGGGAGGGGGAGTGTGAGTGAGAAATTGTGTGGTGATGAAGGCTAAACCACAACACACTTTCACTTTTTACCTGTTGAATTTTACTTAACAACATAATGCTGTGTGAATACAAAACCACATGTATGCATATACATAAATTTCTCATTTTGGTCCATGCAGCTGCTGAAAACTTGTATCAGTTGTACAGAGCTCTAGAAGGCATGTTTGTTCTTGTAAATACCATATCTAATATCAATACTATAATTACCTAGGTCTTTTCTGTTCATGCAAGTTATATAATCAAAGTTTCATATACACTGTTACCCTTTGCACAAATGTGTGTATTATCATTTTTGAAGGACACTACAAAATAAGCCCATAATGAACCTCTAAAAATGTACTAAGATAGACACTGATGTTGATTTTATCACAGAAAAAGGCTATATTTTATTTTTCCATTTTTTCATATTTTTTAAAATAGCTGTATATTTTTTTTTATATGGTTAAGTTCTATCACGTAGATTACTGCACAGGAACAAACTTTCTTTTCTCTTGGGTATAATGTCAACCATTCCCAGGGGCGTGTGGCTGTCAAGGTGCCATGATTACTTTACAGGAAACACAGTTAGTGCAAGTCCAGTAAGTTTCTAGGGGTCACTTAAGAGCGTCATACCCGAATTACTGTTGTCAATAGGTGTACCACAGTGTCCCAAGTGGTTAAAATGAATATAGCACTGAAAAAAATTACCTGACTGTAGATTTACAACCAGAAGCTGCAAACAGTTGCTCTTTATATAAAAGCTTTAAAAAATATATTTTGGCTGTATTCCTCCCCCAAATTTTCTTGTATCTTCTATAATTGGAGCCTCCTCCGTAGCCATACCTATAAAAAACATCTGCAGAACAAATCTAAAGAGGTTATTCGATTTATGTTCATTTTGCAAGTCATTTTGGCACATTTTGGACAAAAGATCTATTGATTTCAGAAATCTGAGTGGAGGCTACATTTTGAAAAGATATTTCAAATTTTTCATTTTCCTCTGTAGAATAGAATTATGTCTTTAGAATATAGGAAAAAATGCTAAGTATTTAAACAGTTGCCAAGATTTATGACTTGTTTAAAAAGGAATTGCTCAATATAGTCCTCACTAGTCCTTGGATTTAGTGTATAAAACTTGATAAAAGAAAAAGGTGAAACAAAATTGCTCCAGCACTGACTGAAACAGTGAAATTTCTTTTTGGCTTAAGAGAGAGTTAATTCTACTGAAGTGGATGAAACTGATGAGCTTTAAAACAGTGTGCCGATGTGCCCATTCCCAGTTTCATTGAAGAACCTTAAGAATTGAAACCAGAAAAGCTTCAGATGGCTGGATGCAGCTAGTTATCTACCTACAGTGTGTTACAATGACAGTTGCAGGGAGCCAGAGCCCAGGAGTCACCCTTTTTTTTTTTTTTTTAATTTTAAATGGATATAACTGGTTTTTTTTTTTCCCACCACTTGCAGGTCATTAACTTTCAAAATGAAAACCTGACTATACTTTGAAACTTTATTGATAAAGCCTAAAACTAGATTGTCATGGCCAGGCTTAAATTTTCTGCCTCCTTACTCAATATGAAGACTACTATTAAATAGTCATACCAAAAGGATATTCTGGATTAAGGGAGTTTTGTGAGATTCTGTACAGTAGTGAAAATCATCTGAGAGTTGAAGTATCCTGCTTTCAAAATAAGTTTTCAATAACTGTCACTCCTCTTCTTCTGTGAATGCTTTATTTATATATTCATTTTGCAAAGTATTCAACAACTAAGTTTCATTTCATTTTTGTCAACAGAATGTAATTTTGCTCGGATCATTCTGTCAACAAAAAGGCAGTAGCATATAATCTTTTTGTCCACTGAACTAAATTGCAGATTCATTTTGCGTGTGTGGATCAAATAGTGAATGTTAAATAACTGAGAATATGACGTCTTCTCCACTCTGAACAAACTAATGTTAAATACGTATAATTTTAAATATAGTTAAATTCCATAAAGCACCTTTGACTTACCACTTAGTCTAAACAGGGTCACCAATGAGACATCCCTAACTCTGGCACTCTGTAATGGATTTTGGAGACTTCTTCAAGGTAGGAAATGTGCTCCTGCATTTTTAATAAATAAATACTATGAGGTCTATGAGGTTTTTTTTGTTTTTTTTTTTTTAATAAATGTTTCCTGCAAACAAAAGGCTAGATGGGCTGATAGCCTTTCAGACATGGCCTTATGTTTTATTGCTCTGTTCATTCCTTCCTGGATATATGAGGGGTAAGGTACAGATTACAGATAACAAAAAAATGAACTTTTGCTTGTGGTGGAAGTATCTGACATCATCACTATTTTTTAGATGTGATTTTATACTTAATCACATTTTTTGAGTGTCTCTCTTTTGCCAATTGAATTCTTTCATTTTTGCTCTATTATAGAACTATATTCCTTGTGCAGGACATGTGTACTGCAATGATCACAATAAAAAAATCCGTGCAAAATTGCTACTACCCAGCTTTTTGTCAGGTTAAAATGCTGCTCTGTTGAAAAGATGGCCTTGTTTGGTTACACAGGAGGCTATTTTCATCTCTTATGCTCTGATTCAATGGCGGGACAAAAATAAATTCACAACTATTTGTGAAGACATCTGAACGTGAAGATGCAGTGTGACCTTGTACTTGGAGTTTTTTATTGAAGTTCAGAAGACCCAAGTTTTCTTTTGGAATTTTTCAGTAGCGAGCCTCATGAGCCAGACCTGCTTTCTTTAATATGTCTCCAGTTCACAATGTTCTGTGAAGCACCTGGAGATCTATGGAACAGTACCATGTGAAAGTCAGATGCTGCTCTTTGACATATGAGTCCAGCAGAACACTTTCTTGAAGCCTGGAAAGAAAGGCAACATTGCAGAGTATCACTAAAGAAACTGCAGAGGTTCTGCTGAGATGATGTGAATGCCCAGATATGGTGGAGGTAAAATGCTCTGTGAAATGAGAGAATTCCCGGGTGAGAAGTTTTTATACTTGGATTATTATTATGTCCTTTATTTTTCCCACCTGTTGTTATCGTGCAACAGAACTAGTATTTTGGTCAGCATGGTGTGTGAGTCAGCTTGCTACAATGAATAGCAATCTAGAAAAGAATTGATAAAATGTGTTTGGTTTTTTTTTTGTTTTTTTTTTTTTTTTTCAAGAAGCAGGAAGTGACTTTATATTTTGTCTGTTTAACTTTCCTGTTTTCTAGGTTATGGTCATTGTTATTATATAGATTTATACACATATTTATATATATACATACATATCTATATATATATATATACTGATTCCAGAGAAAGACCATTTTGCTGAGTGCAACAGTACTTGGTCTCCCACTGACTCATGCTAACATCTTAAGATGTGTAGCTCCTTGCATACAAAAACAGTCATATCCCTTTACTCTTCTGCTGTTTTTCTTGCTACACAACTTTAAAGAACTAAATTATTTCTCTCTTGCTCTTTTTTTTCCTCTGTGTTACGCAGAGTGTTACAAGGAGGCTGTTTGGTGTTCAGCCAAGGCTTTCACTTGGGTATCTCCAAAAGCAGTGGTTTTATTCCACAGTCTGACTCTATAGAGCTATAAAATTTTGTTAAATATATATGCATGTTTTTGTGTTTGCATGTCTGGGGTGGGGCAGTCACCTTTGTTGAAATGACATCCAACTCTAGAAGTATAAGCTACAGATTAGACATTCAGGGCATCTGTCTAACCAAAGACTGCAGTTTTGATAAAGCTGTACATACAGTAAATATTCCTTGTGACATAACACTTATAAAAATATTATGACAGCTTTGAAAACATTTTGACAAGCAAGGAAGCAACTTAAAATAAAAGAGACAACCTCGTTAAAGAAAGAGATTAGAATGGCCAGCTTGAGAAGCTATTGAAAGGGCTGTAGTCTTCTTGCTTTACTTTTTCTTTTTACAGTAAAGGGAGAGAGTTGCAGAGATGTCCAGCTACCTTTCCTCTAATGAAATATCAGTCTACTGATGAAAGAACCAGAAATTAAGTTTGGAGTTAAAAGAGGTGAAAAGAGGAGGAGGATTTTATCTTGAAGTGCTGACTGGGAAGAGGGTATGAACTGGGGTGCCTGGCTCCTGTCGGCTAGGCTAGCTTTCAGATTCACCTGTAAGGAAGAGAGCTCAAGAAGAGGACACTAGTGTCCCATTTAATTGGCTTCTGTATATTTAATATCTGTAATCTTTGTTAAGCATCTTAAAATAAATTAGTTACAAATTTTAGTATAATCTGAGGATATATTTTATTGCTTCTGTTCTCTCTTGTAGTCTTGTTTCCAGTGTGCAATTACAAATTTAGTCTTTTTCTTTGCTAGAATAAGCTTTCAATGTTTTCATTTTTTAAGCTTGTGTAATATTAAATGTGAATTCAGGTGAAAATGACAACACTAGAAGGATTCTGAATGTATTTGTTATCTTCGAAGGAAAAAAGTCATGCGTGCAGGCATCCCCTTGGTGGGGAATACCAGGAGGTGCTGAAATGAAGATGAATTCAGCAACTTGGGAGTTGGAGTATTTTCTATGTAAGGGTTACTTTGACAGATTTATTTTTTTTTTATTGAGGAAAGGAGTCTGAGAAACGTCCCTTGTGCTTATGTTGTATACGGCATTTCTGTGCACCTCCCAGATAATCTCACAAAAAGGTACCTGGTAAACTGAAAAAGAAAATGTAATAGTTGATTTTTTTGATTGCCAGTAAGAAATGAATTTATACTTTTTCTCTGCTGCCTGTTTCCAGCCCAGATCTTTTACTGGTGACAGTGATTCATGAGACTGCTTTCTGGAATCTGGATTCTGTTTTAGATACTTAGTTTAAAAGATGTAAAATTTGCTTTAAGTAAATATCATCATAGTGTATTAGTAGATATTTTTCTGCTTCAGCCAAAACAGAAGTTTGTGATTTTTTTTTGGTCATGAGTATTCTACTCTATCAAGAGTAGACGAGTAGCAGAGCAGAAACAAAGCCTGTTTGAAAAGGAAAATTTAATACTCTCCATATTGACATTTCTGTCCTCTCCATTGAGGACATTTTTCTCTTTCTCATCCAGTTGAGGTACCACTGCCAGGACTCCTCCCCAGCCTATCAAGCCCTTCTGTTGCTTACCTTGAGGAGTTCTTGAATTCCAGCGAGTTTCTCTGCCCCATAAAAAGAGGTCGTTTGTGGTTTTTGTTTCACACTTTGGCTAGACTGTTGCTGCTTTGGAGTTTTCAACTCTTATTAGCACACGGTAGCCCTCTTTTTACTGCCATTTCTTCAGGTATCTTTTCTCTTTCATTGCAGCTTTCTCTGATCCTCTTGCTCTACCTCCTGATTTTAGCAGTAGATGTATGCTTTAGTTCATGTCATTCTATGCAATGTAATATCCAAAGCAAAAGTGACACTTCATGGAGATACTTCAGAAATTTTATTTCAGTGGGAATATAAACATGAGCTATAAGTTATGTTTGTGCATACATACGTATTAAAATAATTCAAATCTGTACGTATAGATGAACCCTCTAAAATGAGAACTTCAGTACAACCTTAAATATGTTATAGTCTTGTCATCAGACTATAATATGCATATACCAAAGTATCTAATGATGTCATTGAAGCTGATGCTGACAGTTACTATTATGCCATTTTTTGGGGGCAATTTTGTGAACTGCTTTATATACTTGACCCTGTCCAGACTGAGTCTGATGCATGTTTCTTCTAAAACTGGAAGCTACATTTGGCAGGGTAGCAGATATTCTTTTTTACCCTTCCACTTCCAGTTTTGCTGAAATAGTGTCTCATATCCATTTCTAATTTACCATTATATTTTAGCTCATTGTGACAGTATCTATGCTTGACAGATTTGTCACAGTATTTGTCCTATTTCTATCAACTGTCAGATTCCTTTTATTTTTCTTGTTCACCATATTTCATTTCCCTCAGTATCTACTAGCCACCAAATTTGTCTTATCAGAACATAATGACTTGAACTGACATTTGTCGCATTCACTGCCATTGGTCTTATTTAGAGTGCACTTATTTTAAACAGAAGTTTCATGGCATAAGGTATATAGTTAGTTGTCAGAATATTAATCCTTGTCTTACTATTTTAGCTCTTAGTTTAGTTGGGATTTGGGGTTATTTAGGGCTTCCCTTACAAGGGAATTAAAAAAACCCACAACAAAATCAACACCGTATCGCAGTTGTTTATTATGTCACTTCCAGCGAATAGACCCACACCACAATTTAGACATATAAAGCACTGGGTGACCAGAATTTGACTTACTGTATAGCAGTGGCTCTTTTCTCCTCTATTTAAACTAGAAATGCTGTGTCTGCTCTTTATTGTATCTATGTTTGGTTCTTCACTGAGTCTGAAAATGGCTGAGCTGCATCTGCATCTCTGAGGCAGGATGTTGTGCAACGTCAGAGCAGCAGTGCCACAGGAGTGAATGTAAATGTATTAGCTCTTGTTCTGAACTTTTGCATGTTCAATGAGAGAGCTCTAGAGCAATGAGATCTATTGCTTGTGGGAGGCCAGTGTGATTTTTCATTAGTGCTCAGATTTGAAGGAAGTTTCCCTTCAGTTGTAGTAGCATATTATCTAGGTAGGCACTTGTATTGCTTATTTTTTAAAGGATATTTTAAAACACACTGCCTGAAAGTAATTCTGCACGGAAGAAATGCCACTTTTCCACTCCCAATTAAAAGATATTTAATTTACAGGGGATCTGACAAAAGGATTGCTGAATGTAAAATATATAGAGACTACTATCTAGAAAAGGAAGTCAACACCTACTTTTAGTGTAATGGCATAAGACATCCACTAGGTAAAAGAGTAAGAACAAAGCATGTGACTGTGAAACAGCTTATTTCTAATTATTTCTGTCATGGGCAAGTATTACTGGGCAGAGGCAGCTCCAGCATGAATGGGATGTGGAGGTGAAAAGCATGATGAGGACATGAACTATGTGTTTTATTAGTGGTGCATATAGGGGCTACTGCTCTCCTCAGTCTAATTCTTTCCACACCTAGAGGGAATTTCACACCTTGTAGAAAGATTTTTTCTTAGACCTCTGCATTTAAAAATATCTTGTAATCTTGGCCAAGTTTTGTAAAATCCGGTGTTTTGTAACATCTAGATTTCATTGTTTTCACCTTTCCTTAGCATCTCTGTACTCTTAAATGAACACTATCAGACACAATGCTCAGAGGGAAATGAGAAATACAATGGATCATATCTTAAAATGAGGCAGTTTAATGCTACCACAATGGGCTAGTAGTTAGAATACAAGTTAGCAACTGAGTTTTGCTTCTGACTGCTAAGTAAACATTATTCTACCATAACCAAGGTCGTGTAAGAAGTCATCATGTATCCACACATGTTTCCTTCACTCTGAAGAGGCATGATCACATTAGCAGGACTGGCTTGATCTAGAAAAGAGGCTTGGGTGAAAAGTGAATTTTATCCACTCTTATATTTCTTAAAAACATACCTGTATGCTATGGTTCCACATTTCTGACAGATTTCTGTAGCACTGAACTCTTGCCACATCCTAGTGTGTACGTCTGCCTGGGTGGTCCTTCAGCATCCTTCAATGCGTGAAACTACTATTGATAACCAGCTAATGTGGCTTTAAAGGTGGCAGCCTCTTTAGGATTAGAAGCATCATCTCCACGAATTCACTGACTTGTGCCTTGGAAGTTATGAAGCCTTTGAAAACAAGAAATTTAAAATTAAATAACCAGAAGACAAATTAAAATGTAGGTAGTGTTATTTTTAGCCTTCATGCTTGAGGAACGTAAGATTACACATTAAATAAAGAAAAATTTAAATAGAGGTACTTCTGCCATCACAACCTGAAGAAAATACCAAATGTTATGATCCTCACGATCAAATTGAGGGAGCTTGCTGCACAGGCTAAGTGCTAAGAGACATACTGGATTATGCTGAATGTCTTCCCTTCCTTAATTTCTAAAGGCAGTGGTTGGTTTTCCTAGTTAGTTTCTAATTTTGGCAGATACGTAAGGGCATAGAAACTGAACAAGGTCTTGAACTTGCTCAGAAAAATTTCCCAAGCCACAGGAACTTCCCCAATAAATGGAGTTTATTCTGAAGGTGGTGATTGATTTGAATCAACACTTCAATTTTTAAAATGTGCCTGATGGAACATAAGATTTAAAACAAGTACTTTATGTTGAACTTGTAAATTATATTTGGTTATTTTACTTTAGTGTTATTCAGTCTCAGATGGCAAATTACCCACTAGATTATTTGCTGAAAGATAAAATAAAAGGAGTATGAATACAGCTAGGTTTGTTTGCTGTTATTTGGGGAAAAAAGCAAGTGTTTTTTTTAAGTATAAAATTAAATTTTTGACACATTTCTGATCATTAAAGGAAAAGTATTTGAAAACATTTAACACAGAATGCATCTACTATATTTCATCAGTTATCTTTGTTTTTCATTTCTTCTATTGCTTATGAAAAAGTAGTAAACAGAGTAAGGATGCTTTAATAAAACTATAAACAAATTGTGGGCTATATTTTAAAACCACCTATGTGTGTTTTAAAGAAACTCCAATAAAGCTGAATGTGAAGACAACTCTAGCATGGAAAAGACTTTATATGTTACAAGTACATAGCAGCAGTTATCAAAGGGATATCATCCTTGGCAGTCCAGGTGGTTCAATTGGTCACCAAGTATCATTGTCATGGTGGCAAAAAGGATACACATGGTCATCTGGCTGGTGTCCCGTGGACAGCCATTATCATGCTGTCAGTAAGAACAGTGAAGACTAAAAACAATGTCTGAAAATACTAGCAGTATCTCTGTGATTTTTACCCATGAGTTGTCCAAAGATTTCCTGCTGTCTACTCAAATATGCAAACAGCTGGCTTCTGAGTGTAATCTGTCACTTGCAGTATTTTGCAGGCTTTCCTTATAAAACAAACATCACTTGGGACCTGAGCACTAGTCAAGGAGGGAGAAGGATATGTGAGCAGGCGTAGTGCCAATAGAAGACAAGGGCATGAGTGGAGACTGCCAAAAGACCATTACATGGTCAATAAGCATCAAGCATTTTAGTGAAGACCAAAGTCCCAACTGGGAATACCTAGTTCAGTGTCCAATTTCAGGTCCTGACACTATACAGACAGTCCAAAATGTGTGTATATCTAGATGTGCAAAAACTATGTGGAAGATCACAACTTCATTTACAGTATTTTGCTGCATCTCTGCTCTCCATAGCACTGATATATCATTAACTAACACTGAACCTTGCTTAGTAATACAGTTTATAATTATAATTATTATTATTTACTGGTTTTTTTTTTGTTGTTTTGTTTCTCTTAAATCAAATCAATATCAGAAAACAGAAAGAATTAAATCCATAGGTTTACATATTTGCCACATCATGACAACCAACTTCTGTATATATCACTGACATATGTGGAATAGAGCGTACAACCTTATGGTATTGTAGTTTGTAGATATTTGTGATAAATATTGGTGAGTGAGTTACTCAGAAAGAAAAAAAAACTAAACTGTCTTTTCCTCAAAGATATGTATTTTGGCCCTCCAAAAAAATTATGCTTCCAATCTCCTTACTCCTTTTTTTTTTTTATTTTACTGCAGGAGATTTATCAATTCTTCAGGAGATTAATGGTATCAAAGGGAGTGGTAGTTTCATTCTTTTCTTACGACCTTAAAATTAATCCACTTCCAATTCATCAATCAGTGGTCATGGTTTCAGGCTGGCTGTTCTCATTGGAATGGAAAGAGTTTTATTTAAATTGATTGATAAACTGGGAAACTTTGATAAAATATGGTCTGCCCTTATTAATCTTTTGAGTTAATAATGAGCTGTCTGATATCTTCTCTTTGTTCACCCACCCTCTCCTTCCCCCAGCTGTCCTTGACATACACTGCATTATAATATGACTGTGGTTGAGGATTTTTTTTTTAATTCAGTGGCTTTTAAAAAAATAAAATAAAATTTTTCTAGTGTGCTTTAACATTTTTCCTCTGTATTTTATGTACTGTAATTCCATTATCTTTTAGCTCAGTAATGGAAAAATTCTGTGAATTACTATAGTAGATCAGATCACTGATTTACCTGCAGTGATATAATCCCTTGGCAGTGCCAGAAACACCAGAAGAATGTGTGAGAAACACTTCTTTGTGTAACATCCTTTAAAACATGAGGATTATTCTTTTTGTAACAAAATAACCTTTCTGCATTTTCAGTTGTTCCATTATTTTGGCATTTTCATAATATGTTGTTCTGGTTTTGTTTGGTGAGGGGGGGCCTAAGGTGGCAGCTTCTGTAGGAAACTGCTGGAAGTTGCTCCCCTTTGTTCAGTGGACTCGGCCGGGCCTAGGGCGGACCCGCTGCTGGCCAAGGCCAAGCCAATTGGTAGCAGAATGTCCCGTGATAACGCCTCTGTGATAACGTATTTAAGAAGGGGAAAAACAGAAAAAAAAAAAAGGAGAGAAGATGTGAAGCTGCTGAGCAGGGGCAGAGAGGGGGAGGCGCGAGTCTTGTGGGCCTTGCAGGCCTCACCCTCTGGCCTCCCACCGGGCAGCCATCTGGGCCCAACTTGGGCCCAGATGAGATGAGATGAGATGAGAAGAGAATAAGATGTAAAAAGGATCCTGAGAGGTGTCTGCCAGCCTGTTGTGAGGAATGGCTGCAGGCGCCGAGGTCAGTGAAGAAGGAGGGGGAGGAGTAATGTGGCTCCTGGCCAAGATTCCCCTGCAGCCTGTGGTGATGACCATGGTGGAGCAGGTTGTCCCCCTGCAGCCCATGGAGGTCAACGGAGGGGCAGAGATTTGCCTGCAGCCTGTGGAGGAGCCCACGCCGGAGCAGGTGGATGCCTGAAGGAGGCTGTGGCCCGTGGAGGGCCCGCTGGGACAGCCGTTCTGGAGAGACTGCAGCCCGTGGAAGAGATGACCCACACCGGAGCAGTTTCACGAAGGACTGTGGCCCGTGGGAGGGACCCCACGAAGGAGCAGGGGAGGAATGTGAGGAGTTCTTCCCCCAACGATGAAGCAGCGGCATGAAACAACGTGTGATGAACTGACCACGACCCCCATTCCCTTTTCCCCACCCTGTGCCGCTCGGGAGGGGAAGGTAGTAGAGATAAATGTTAAGCCTGGGAAGAGAGAGGGGTGGGGGCGAGGTTATCTTCTTCCCTGTCTCATTCTCCTGCTAATTTTAGTAATAAATGAATAGTTTTTCCCCAAGTCGAGTCTGTTTTGCCTGTGACAGTAACTTTAAGGATTCCTCCCTGTCTTTATCTCAAACCTCGAGCTGTTTTTCTTATATTTCTCCCCCTATTCTTTTGGGGGGTGGGGGGAGTGGGAGAGAGACTGCGTAGTCTGGTCCCGATCGGGGCTGAACTACGACATATGTGTAAATATATAATAATTTATTTTTAATCACCTAACTTTTAATCTTGATAATATTTTGAGAGAATTAACAAATTACTGTATCACTGTGTTCAGAATAAAGACTTTCCCTTTATACTAATTTTTGCCTTTTTGTTTTTATGTTGGAACTCAAGACATGGTAAATATAAGCATGCTATTGAGTTCCGTATACCAAATGCTTGTTTTTATAGCTTTGACCTAGAGTTTCTCACCCATTGCCTCTCCGACAAGTCCTTTTCGTATTTTCATGTTTCCAGAAATGTTTCTATTTCCGTAGCCTAGCGTTGTTCAGTCCATGGATAGTCAAGGCACTTAATCTATTTTGATTTGTTAGAAGCAGACCCCATCTACTACTTCTTTGCCTCTGTTCCTCTGTACATCACCAGATCTACCTCTACAAGATACTGCACATTGCTCTGTGCATTGTTTACTACCTACTCTGCTGTCTAGGAAAGTGTCTAGAGGGATGTCCAGTGAAGCATGACTACCTCACTGCCTTTCTTTGCCTTCAGAAAGGCCAGACAAGTTATTTCTTCACCCGTATCCACAGCTGACTGCTCAGCTCCATGACGTTTTAAGTTCCTTTTTGTGTGCTTGTGCACGCGTGTGTGTATGTGCGTGTCAAAAGGGCAATGAAAGCTCAACATAGAGCCAAGTTTCTTTGCTGTTGAATTCCCCTTGCTGACTGAATTTTACTGTCAAGGAACTTAAGCCATTGACCCAGATGAAATAATATCGTTGATTTATGTAGTGAGATTATAATTTCTTACCCAGTTCATAAATAGCATTATATTTCATTTGCTTCTTAGAACTTCAGCTGTCACTTGGGGTCAAGAACACAAGAAGTTTCATTTATGTGACATACCTCATTAAACTCAAGAGATTTAATGAAGGCAGGTGCCAAAAGGTGCAACATGGAGTTAAATTGAGTGTCTTAATTTTGTAGGTGATTTGGGTATCTTAGCACTTTTGGATTTAGTAGAAAAGTGCCAAGTCTCATTTTCTAGTGGTGCTAACAAAGCAGCTTGTATATCTACATCTTTGTAAAGCTGATGAATAGATTCACATCAGCATGGTTACACTCCAACATTAAAGATTTGCAGACCCAGCTTTGCTTCTGTACACCATCATAATTTTCCCCAATGCATCTGAGATCAGAGCTCTGTTGTAAACTTCTATGACAAAGAGACAAAACTTTCCAGCCGGCATTTTCTATCATATTACTGAAAAAAAAATGAACTAACATTTTACTGATTTACTTATTTCACAGATGAAATAAAATACATTTTCTGACAAATTGCCAAACATTGTGAGCTTTCAACTGCCAAGCCTCACTCTCCTGAAATGAAATCAGATAATTTGTTGTACTTAAAAGGTCAATGTGACAGTTGATGTTAACCAGCAAACATGTAAATGTATAGATTTGCTGACCCTGGACATTTGACTTTTCTTGTTGATGTTGATGTTTCTGAAGTTAATCTCAAATGCCAAATTAATCTAATTCCTTGTATTTTGCTTCTGGCACATTTCAATTCCCTTCATTAACCTCACCTTACAAAAAAAAAAAAAAAAGATTGAGGGAAAAAGAGTTGTCATATATTTTTCTTATTTCCGGAAATATTTTACAATTCTCTAATTTAACCATATATGCCTGTATTTTAGAGGACTAGTTTTCTTTCTTTATGTACTTGACAGCCTTTATTTAGAGTTACCAGGAGAAAACATACAAAAATAACAACTATCTCTATGCTGAGAAACCATGCTGTGTCTTCATGGAACTCAAATGCATATGTGTATGTGTTCATGTGCAGCTGCTGCTTTCAGCTAAGTGCACTGTGAGTAAATATTCTCACAGTTCCTCTCTATTCTGATATAATGCTCCAGATTTGTAAAAATTATGGGCTACTTGTGCAGAACAAGCAATTGCAGATGCTTAGGGTAAAAATCCCACATATCCTTTTTTTTCTCTTTGATATTATGCATTTGTTTCCTTGTCTGTTTGAATCTCAAAAGTTACTGAGCATTTTTTTTCTGAGGTCTGTCGTTACTTTTCTTATTCTGAATTCATCAATGTGAATGTTATACAGTCATGGATTTTTCACATTCTTCTTATAGTCATACTATATAGCTATTCTATCATAATTTCCTCTCTAATACACCTATTATAGAAGTACTTGGTGATGTACTTAAAGTGCTTAAAGATGGCAAAGAGCTGAAGAGAATTAATAAAACCAACAGGTTGTTGCAGGTGAATGCTGCTAATTGAATATCAGTTCTGAAATGGCATACTTGAGCCCAGCAATGAGCATAACCCATTGGGACTATATTGTCATGTGGATCTTTAATGCTCGCTGTTATTTGTGAAAGCTACAAAAGAAGGGAAGAAAAATGACCAGGAAGGTGGATTGCATCCAAAGTCAAACTCACCTCAATCCTCCAGCATATCGATGAAAGAATGAAGTGTAAAAAGTACTTGGCAGAAACTGGATGCATCAGGATGCTGTCAGTCATAAAGCAGGTGGATGAGAGTTTGAAAGTGCAGTAGTGCAAGTCGTTGTGCAAGTTCAGAAAAACGTCATTGATGTTTTGTTGAGCAAGGATAAAAGCATGGCAATGTGTAAGGAATATAGGCTATGAAGGAAGAGGTTTTTCTGGACTCATGAGAGGTGGCAGGTGGTGGTTCTGCCCAGTATACAAACAGATTTCAGTAGGAGATATGGACATAAATACATAAAGTGCAACTAGAAACTTTCCATGATTCAGCCTTGTTATATGCACAGAAAATTATGTTATGAGTTACATGTGTGGCTGAAGAAAATGAAATTGAAGGGTAAATGAGAACTAAAATAATCTTCCAACAAATACATGTCACAAAACTGAGGCCTACGTTCAACCACCAGAAAATAATGGGGCTTGGACCTAAATCAAGAGACTTTGTATTGTCTTCTGCTAAAAATTATTTGCTTCAGAAAAAAAGAGTTACTTTAGACCTGTCTTTGATCTTCATAATGTAAAACAGTATTCTTAGATATTACTGTAAAATTTCCAAATAAGAAGTACACTCAGTGTTTAATCCACTTCCCTATAAAGTTTCACATACTGATCAACCTTGGAGACAAGCTATGAGGACATAAAACTGGCTTTTTTTTTTTGGCTGGATATGATTACAAATTTTTGCTACTATCAGGAAATTTCAGTGTATGTTTTTTTTTTAATTTTGTTTTCACTCTCTAGATAGTAAACTGTGTTCTGAAAAATTAGCACCCTGAATCTTCTTACAATTTTGCAAGGGACAGACTTTTTTAAACTGTATTCTCTAAAATATGTTATTAGTAGAAGGTAAAAGATAATGCGTTTGAAATTGCACTCCTACAAGCTTTACGATGACTGTTAAAACAACATAATTTTTAATATTTGACTAAGTTAGTCTTAGCCTAAAATTTCCTTTCGGATTTTATTCTAATTTCAGCCAATTCCCGTTTAGCATGCTGCTCTGTGCTGGTGGAAACACAGTACAATTTCTGAAACTTCTTGTGGAGCTCAGGAGAACAAATGAGAGCAAAATAACCAGATGTGGGGAATGCCAGATTATTGAGTTTATGGGAAATCCTTATCCCCTCTTAGTCCAAGAGTCAAAATTGTAGGTAAAAGTTAAAGTGAAAATGAGATTGATCAAGATTTTGGGGTTTACATCTGAGAGAAATAAATTCAATGTATTGCATTGGAGAAAATCTTAAAAAAAGATGAGGAAGAAAGATTCAAGTAAGATAGCTCTAATTTTTGGTAAATTAAATATTATTATAAGTGGAAATGATGCAATTTGAAAAAACAATCAAATTATTTGAAAAAAACAATCAAATTATTTGATAAATATCTGATAGACAGTGTAATAATTGTTAATCTGTTACAGAAAGTGATTGTTTATTTTAAATGGATACTGCAGCAAAATTAAAGTAAGACAGAAACCACAGGCAAGGTGTGTTAAATACAAAATGTACTTCCAAGTGCGAACTTCTAATGTAGGTACATATTCTAATGCTGTGTTAAACCCAAGATGTTATCATGGTGGCAATAAAGTGAAATGTAACAAAGTTCCAGCCCTCATATGGAAGCAGCAGAGTGTGGTGGAGAAGGCAGGCGTATTTATTTCTTACAGAAAATTCTCTAAAACTGTAACATAAGAACTCATATAATCTGATTTTAAAAGTTCGCTTGTCTTTCTTTTTCACCAATTTATTCCTAAAAATTTCAAGTGCAGATATTTTTAATTGCAGTGTTACAGAGATGCCTTGGGAGTCTGATTTGATAGTTCAATCAGATTTAATATTCAAATGACACTTTGTGCTACCAGGGACCAAACTGGAAAGTTCAAAAAAGGAAGCCAAGGTCTTAATCAGATCCTCAGAATTTAATAAGGTAGAACTCCACAGAAATAAGTAAAACTTTCCTTTCTGGTCTACTACAAGTGCATCAATAGCTCTAGTATCTCCAAGCGAAGCACACTTTAGACAATGCCATTATCAGTTAAATGGCCCCCATAAGCTAAAGGACCATCCTCCTTATTATTAAATTATCTAACGATAACTCATCTTGTGTTCATTTATTTTTCACCTGCACTAATGGTTATGCTCCATAATTATTGAACATTTTTGTTGTTTAGCAGAACTGGCTTCTAATTGGCATAGGCTCAGTTTCTTGAACATCTTAGCACAGACACTGCTTATTTTCTTGTATCTTTGCGCATTGTCAGGAGAAAGGTTGCTCATGTGGTATAAGAGGTCTTCTGAGGATTCTCCATGCTACAGAGCTGTGTTTGATTTTACTCAAAGGATGATTCCTGCAGAAAAGTTTTAAAGGGATCCTATTTGTTGACTGAAGGCTTTTGTCCTTGAAGTGGTCTCAGAAGAATTAAAGAGGGAGTTCTAGAAATTTATTTTTGTCTTCTTACTGCCATTAGGTTTATTTTCTCATTTGCTGCATCCGCTCCACTTTCAGGCAGTGAAGCAGTGAAAGTTGCTGGTCAGCAGCTGACAAGAAAATGTAGAACTGGTCACTGTGTGGTTTGGGATTGTCATGTCTCTGTGGAGCTGCAGGGATGTTAACATTAATTTGCATTTATTTTAACATGAAAGCAAATGGAATATTGATATTAATTCTTACCAGGAGACAAGAAAAAAAGGAGAAGGAAACTTATTTCCTCACACATTATTCTTTCTCCCTGCAGGAAAATCCAAATGGGATAGAAATGCACTCTATGTGCCTTCAACTGCAGTTAAGTTATTGGTGGGTGTACGTAGGGGAAGAAGAATAAGTGAGATAGGAGGCTATAGCTGCAGGACAGGTGGGAGAAGAGGGGATTGAAAGATAAATGTGTGATGTTCACATCTTAGTGTGAAGAAGTGTGATGGAGGAGAAATACTAAGGCTCATGATGCAGAATTAGTGAAGGAAAATGTGAGTAAGGAAAAAATGATGGAAGATTATTATTTTGAGGATAATATGAGCTGAAATCAGCTCCTTTTGCCAAATAATGTACATGAATTGCATAAACTCAGAGATGATGATACACAATTAATAGCCTTTTATAATTCAGAATAAAGCTATGTTAATCTGAAATGTCACATATAATACCCAAAAGCAAAGCATCAGCTCTGCCTTAGCTAGAATGGGTGCTTCTTAACTATGTCTGCAAATGAAAAGTTGTTTTCTTGTTTACCTACATACTGTATATAAGAGATTTTCTACATCTTCAAGTTCTGCTTGATAATTAGGCTTGAGGGTTTTATCTGATAGTTTTACCTACTTCATTTTCAGGTCTGATTCCTACTACTCTCTGCTGAAGCTTAGGTAATTTGATTTTCTCTTTGTTTTTTTTTTTTTCAACGCCTTGCTTCCAGTTTCTCTTGTCTGAATTTCACCAATCTTTGTCATTCAGCTTATGATGGTGTTGTAGTTTAGCCCTGATCCGGACCAGACCACGCAGTCTCTCTCTCACTCCCCCCACCCTCCGAGAGAATAGGGAGAGATAATTTAAGAAAAGAGAGATAATTTAAGAAAAACGACTCGAGGTTTGAGATAAGGACAGGGAGAAATCCTTACCGTCACGGGCAAAAACAGACTCGACTTGGGGAAAACTATTCATTTATTACTACAAC